>CAUYSK010096676.1:0-30992 GCA_963575035.1 Avahi laniger | reverse complement strand
TCAAAGCAGTGAATTTCTTTTTTTTTAATTTGTATTTTTTTTTATTTCATCGTATTATGGGGGCACAAATGTTTAGGTTACAAGTATTGCCTTTGCCCCACCCTAGTCAGAGCTTCAAGTGTGTCCATCCCCCAGATGGTGTGCACCGCATCCATTAGGTGTGAATATACCCATCACCTCCTCCCTCTCCTATCTGCCCAACACCTGATGAATGTTATTACTATATGTGCACTTATGTGTTGATCAGTTAATACCAATTTGATAGTGAGTACATGTGGTGCTTGTTTTTCCATTCTTGTGATACTTCACTTAGAAGAATGGGCTCCAGCTCCATCCAGGATAATACAAGAGGTGCTAGTTCACCACTGTTTTTTGTGGCTGAGTAGAACTCCATGATATACACAGCAGCACAATTCACAATTGCAAAAATGTGGAAACAACTCAAGTGCCCATTAATACATGAGTGGATTGAATAGCAAATCTCTTGACGTTTCCAGAATAATAAAGACTATCAAGAATTAACTCTCTGGGAATCCAGAGTGTTATAAATGCAAGTGAATATGTCAAGGCATGTTCAATGTTTGAGTTTTTTCCCTTTATTTTTTTCTCTCTTCCCTTTCTTGTCTTTTCTTTCCATCCTCTTCTTTTCCTTCTCTTCTTCATTTCCTACTCTTTCTTTTTCTTTTGTCTCCTCTCATTCTTTCCTTCCCTTTCTCTTCCTCTCTCTCTCTCTTTCCTTTCCTTTCCTCCTTTTTCTCTCTCCTTTCTTTCCTCCCTTCTTTCTTCTTTATTTTATTTTATTTTTGAATATTTACAGTTATATAATCAACCCGCTCAGGGAATTTGGATGCAATACAGGTTGTTTTGATGATTGCCTGCTTCTCTCTTATTCTCTCAAAAGTATTTGTGAGGAGAGAAGTTTGACTGCTAGTGGCAGCACTCGAGACACTTGACTTACCTTGAAATTTCACCAGCGTTCTAATGCTATCACATTAGATATATAAAAGTATTGACTTGGTGAATTTTGCCAAATGAATTAATAAGCATTCATATATCTTAAGTTATAAGAGAGTTTAAACAGTTCTACAGCCTCACAGTGCCTTTTACTTCTACTTCTGTTACAGTCCAAAGAGAATATTTACAGGGTTCTATGTTTATATTCTGATTTCTTGACATTAGATCACTACTTATTTTGTTGGCTATCTGTCTTCACAGTATGTCACATTCATTCATTAAATCCTTTTCCCAGCCTGGTATCATTAACCTTGCTTTGTATATAAAGAGAAACTCAGAGGTCAATAGTCTTGGCAAGCTTTTTGTCCACTCATTGCTATTGCTGATGTGAGATAAAAGTATTGAAAAAAATGCAGCTTCATTTCCTTGTTTACTTTACCTGAAGTTAGATCTCAGTTATTCACCAGGGGATTATATGCTGGTGCAAAACTACTTTGTTAGGTAGGACATGATCTGGGAACACAAACTAATATTATATTTTATCTGAATAAATCATAATAAAGTTAACCAATTTTTTGCCATATTAGAGATATGTATGTTTATATTCTATACATGTGTATCTACATTTATGTAATCCTGTTTGAATTTTCATGCCACACTACCTTGAATTTTCCTCAGTATATAGAATTCAGAGGTTTTTTTCAATCATTAGCTCTGTTACTTCTACATAGTCAATTTTAATAATTAAAATCATGTTTTAAGATATGTGTGCATTTTCTTTCAGCTTTTAAGGTATGGGTACATTTTCTTTCAGCCAGATAAGCTCCATTCTAAATGCTAGCAAACCCAGTAACTCAAAAGCTTTTAAATATAATCTATTGTCCAGGGCTTTCATGGTGCATTTCAACAAAAAGAATCTCTATGCTCACTCAATTTGCAAACATCTGGAGGAAAATAATGTGATAATTAGAAGGCCACATGGGTTCATCAAAAACAAATCATGCCAAACTAACTTAATTTCTTTCTTTGATTTCTTAACAAGCTGAGTGGGAACACAGTGGGTATTTTTATTATAGTAAGACACTTGATGTAGCTCTCACATTCCTAAAAGGCCTAGGGAAAATGCAGATCAGGTAAAATGACTGCCTAATGTAGGATATCTTTACAGAAAGGAATAAGCAACCATTGTCTATGTGTTGTTCAGGATATAATTAGGAGAGTTTGTTGGGTAAATTTTTCTTTATTCATTTTATCATCATTCAATATCTTAAGATTTTGACTTTGGTTATAAATATTTTATTTCTCATAGTTTCTTTTAAAGGTAACTGGCTATGAGATTTTATTTTTAAGAAGTAACATTGGCAATTTTCTTTCTAAAATGAAACATATATCTTGGCCAATTTTTTCATTAGAAAATTGTGGAAATCATACACGCACATATATACACACACAAATGACATATATACATTATAAACATGAATGTATATATAGTAATTCATAATATATATCATAAATCATAATCTCAGTTTCCATACACAATTATTATTTTGATAATTGTTCTTTCACACTTATTTCTGTTCATAATATATTTGTTTTTATAAAAGTAGAAATATACTATGCTTACTATGTCTGAACTGATTCATTTTCACTTAATAATATACTATTAAACATAGTCCCGAGTTGATAAACATACTTTTACATCATTATTTATAATGGTCGCATAGCATTTCAGTATCTGGATGTGCCATAATTTATTGCCTCATCTCCTCTTGTTGAGATAGATTATACTTGTGTTGTTGTTACTATAAACCATACTGGGATAACTATGCTTGTAGTTAAATCTTTCTGTTTTGTCATAAGACAAATGCCTAGACATTGTTTTATTGGGTCAAAAGTATGAACATTATAAGAATTTAATGTGTGCTCTCTAATTGCCTTCCAGAAGGTTTGATCACTTTATATTCCTCCTGGCTGTTTATGAGAAGACACTTAATACATGCATCCAAATCTATAGAAATATACATACCTACATATGTGTATGTGCCTCTATCTCTAAACATATATATATATATATACACATATATTTTTAAGGAAAAAGGAAAGTTCCTCCCTGGGAAAATTGAAATTCACTGGAAAGATTTAAATGATGAAAGTTGTCATAAATATTTTAGAAACTCCATGTTTCATTATGCAGCTGCGATGAAAGAATTTCAAAGTATAGGACTAAATTGACTTTTCTCCTATTTCTCTCTAAAGATTTATCAAAAAGAGAGATTCATTTTGTGGCAGTTATTGTTCTTATTGAACATCTTAAATAAGAATTATTCTGTGCCTCAAAATGACATTAAATTTTATTCTTTGTTAATATATTAAACAGACCAAGGTCTTTTAAATGGTGTTTGAGATTAAAGATTCTGTTTTGTATTTTAATATTGCAGCAAATACAGTTTCTTAGCTTCTACTCTTAGGTGGCTCTGATTTTTAATTCTCATCCCTTCTCTCTTTTTACTTGTTGTGCCTCATTAAAATTTCAAATGAAACTGTATGATGCTGATTGGAATTGTTTCTGTTGGGGGAAAATGTACACATTAGATGTGCCCAGAAATTCATCTGCATTTGAACTCTGCTATTTGTTTGACACAATGGGTTTTCAAGAATGAGACTGTGGGAGCTAAATCTTTAATAAAATTTTTATTGACTGGCCTTGCAGGAGGCAGTGTGCATAGTGGCTAAACATGAGGATTCAAACCCTCAGCTCTGTAGCTTATTGGCTGTGTAATTAACCTAAGGACATTTACTCGTCTGAAAAATGTAAGATACAAACCTCTTAAGGTTGTTGAAAGGATTCAATGAGATAATTTAAATAAGTACCTGGGACAAGTAAACTCTCAATAAATGTTAGCAATTGCTGCTATCTCTTGGTGATATACACTTCCCTTGAATGGTAGGGTATAACTCTTCCCATATCCTTTGCAAAAAAATATGACTCTGCTTGTCCCAGATTATTGCATCATTTTGGAACAATTATACCAGAATCTGTAAAATAACTGTCATGTCAATATTTTTCTCCCTCTTTCCCCCCATCCCCTCTTTCCCTCTTTTCCTTTCTTAGCATTTATTGAGAACCAATGGTGTTCTGTACTCTGCTAGGCATTGGAGAAGGAAAAACTGATAGGATCCCTTTCCTGAAGGAGCTCACAGACCAGAGAAGACCAATGTTAATCAGATATTCACACAAATAAATTTAAAATTATAAGGATGCCAAGTGGTACATAAATAACAGATACATGGATTATAAGAGTGTATAGGAGATTGGAAAGACTTCCCCGAGGAAATGAAACAGGAAAATAAAGAAAGTATAAGGGAAAACAATGGTGAACTAGCACCTCATATTATCCTGGATAGAGACTGAGCCCATCCTTTGAAGTGAGGTATCACAAGGATGAAAAAACATGCACCACGTGTACTCACTATCAAATTGGTACTAACTGATCAGCACTAAGGTGTTCACGTGGTAGTAATACTCATTGGGTGCCGGTCAGGTGGGGGAGTGTGGGGTGTAAACCCACAACTAATAGAAGCGGAGCACATTATACATGGGGGAAGGACACACTTGAAGCTCTGGCTTGGGTGAGGCAAACGTGTTACATGTAATCAAAATGTTTGTACCCTCGTAATATCCTGAATTAAAAAATAAAATAAGAAAGTATAAGGGAAAAGTTGGCAAAGCAGCAGACTTCTAACAAGTGTCCCTATTTTTGCCATTGCCCCTTTAAAGTTTATTCTCCACATAGCACCTGGACTGATGCCATTAAAATGAAAGTCAGATTAAACTAGGTCTCTGCTTAAACCCCTCTCATCATGACTTCCCATCTCGCTCAGAGTAAATCTCATAGTCCTTACTTTGTCTTATAGGGCCCTATGTGACTGGTCTCCTGCTGCCTTTCTGACCTCATCTTCCTCCACTTTTTTCTTACATACCTCCCTCCAGCCACACTGGCCTCCTTGCTGTTCCTTGAACACAAAGATAAACTTCCCCTTGGAGTCTTTCATTTTGCTGTTCTTTCCCCAAAAAATTCTTCCCCAGGTACCTCCTCCCATTATCAGCGAGCTCTTTCCTGATGAACCTGCATAAAACAGCGACTCTGTCTCTTTCAGCATTCCTCATCACCCTGGACTGTATTTATCACCGTCCCACATTTTATAAATTTATTTGTTGTTTATTTTTTGTTCTCCTTCCCTATCCCTATTCAACTTGTTGAAAACTTCATTAGGTCAGGGGTTTATGTTTACTGCTGAAGTTTCAGCTCCCAAGATAGTGCCTTGAAGGTACTAGACACTCATTCAATGTTTAAGGAATGACTGAAGGAAGAAGAGACATGGTGGCAGAGCGTTTAGGGCAGAGAGAGAAGCATGTGCAAAGGTCCAAGGCAGGTGGGAGCATGCCAGCTAGGAGAAGCTGAGGCAAGGACATTGCTGCTGTTGAACACAGTGAACAAAAGAGAGTCTGGAGGGACAGAGGCTAAAAAGGTAGGTAAGAACTGGAGCATGCAGTTTTTAAGGATTTCTCCTGAAGCAAATGGAAACTACCAAAGTAGTTTAATTTGGGTGGATGGGTTGGCCAGGAGCTGATCAAGTTCATGTTAAAAAACAAATACCAGTGGCTGCAGTATGAATACCAGATTTGGAGGAAAGCAGAGTGGATGTGAGCAGATCAATAAGGAGTTTGTTGTTATAGTAGGTGTGTCAAGAAACGGTGGCAGTTTAGGCCAGTGGCTTCAGTGTATTGGAAGGGGAGTGGACAGTCTAGAACAATGGTCTCTACTGGATCAACATTTTGCAACTCTCTGGAAAGATTTTTTGTCATTACAATTGGCAGAGGGGAGGGGAGGTTGCTACCGGCACCTAGCGAGTAGAGGCCAGGGATTCTGCAAACCATTCTGTGCACAGCACAACACTCCACAACAAAGAATTATATTTTCCTGGATAGAGCTTTGAGCCCATCCTCTGAAGTGAGGTATCACAAGAATGGAAGAATAGGCTCCATGTGTACTCACCATCAAATTGGCACTAACTGATCACACTATGGTGCTCACACAGTAGTAATATTCTTCAGAGATTGGGGGTGAATAAATTCACAACTCATGGACATGGTGAGCATTGTAGGGGGGAAAAGGCACACCCCAAATCATGGTTTGGGTGTGGCAAAGTCATAACGTGTAACCAAAATGTTTGCACCCCCATAATATCCTGAAATAAATAAATAAAAATAAAACAAAATAAAATGAAGTAAAAAAAAAAAAAAATTATCCAGCCCCAGTGTCAATGGCGTTAAGATGAAGAAATTCTGTTTTAGAGGTAAACTCACAAATTTTCTTCATGAGATAAAAACTTGGAACTTAGTGTTGGAGTAGATATGAGAGTTAAGGAATGAAGTATTACAAGTAACTCCTAAATTTGGGGCATGCATAACTAAATGGATAAGAATGTCATTTACTGTAAGTTTCTTCTGCCCATATGGAATCATTAATTCCTGTCCATCCTATATATTATATTTTCTTTGATGGTAATAACACCACCTAAAAGGAGAGAGTAGTTAGTCACATTTGTATTTTATGATTGAGGTGTGAACATTTTGGGACATATTTTATGGTAATGTTATGGAGCTTAGGAAATACAACATTTGGTTTGATATTTTCTCTCAGCTAACCAATGCCACTGATTCATCTGACTGTACTTATACAAGTGATATGTGTGGATCTGATTCTCAGGGCAGGTTTGATCAAAACAGTCACTGACTCCATCCTTTTGAGAACGTCAACACTCTCCTAACAAAATCTTGGAAGTTTAGCTAATCAGTGGCTATGTAAAGATAATTAAATGTTTTATTAACTTTATATATAAGTGTCCAAAGTACTTTTGTATACATTTTTCCTTCACAGTTTTTATGTGGCTTATCTTGGCAGGAAGAGGCCAAATTAGCTGTATTGTATTATAGAGTAAACTTTCAGACACCAAGATATTCTCGAGGCTTAAATTTCACTTGCAAACTAGGAGAGGAACTGGAAACAAGGGATTAGAATTTACCCTTTTGCTAACATATTGTTTTTCTCAGAAGTGTAATCACTGCATCATTCTTTCTTTTTGAGGGCCTCCTGAGATCATACAAGATATTTAATCCAATATCTTTATATGTTGAATCTGCATAAAAAAACTGGAGAATGTATATGATTTTCTATTTTATTTGTTTGAATTTATGCTAAGCACACTATCCAGAATTCAAGTAATGCCTAAATGTATGCCTCCTTTGAAGGTTATTTGGACCCCAGTTCTTTCTCTTTTGCTGCTGTATATTTCATGGCAAGAATCTGGTAGAAGAGGAAAATTGTTAAATTGAAATATTTTCATTTTATGTCTTAACTATTTTTAAGCAGAAAAAGTTTAGTTCATACAAAAGAATTGGTATCAATAAATTCCTGTGGCATCAATTGGTTATTTTCTCTCTTTGCAAAGGAAGTGGAGAACTTGTGGAGCCTGATTTTAGGATTGCGTCTATCCTGATACCCTTGGTGAACATTTCTGTATTTGCCATGTGTTCACGGCATAGTTCTGAGGTGGCATGCATTTTGAAGGGGCATCGATTTCTGTTTGGAAGAAATTAGGCCTCTCTATAGTCAGCACTTTCTGTCTTGTCTCTTCGTTCAGATTGGCCTCTAAATCTTCTATTACCCCCACTTAACTTTTGTAATTTGCCTCTATTGTCTTGTTAACATTTGTTCCTGCTTCGGGGATAAAGTTTATAATTATCTGTCCATTGCAAACCCTTTACTAGAGTTTTGGTTAATCCTGATTTCATTTTGTTTATATTTACTTAGGTAAATGATGGTCGATGCTCTTTCAGATATCCTTTAAAGTAATGGGATCAATAATCTAAGCCTTAATAAGTATGCGTATCCTGGCTGACCTCTTTCTACTCATGTGTCTATAGTGTTAGTTGTATCTACACTGAGCAACCTCATTGACCCCGTGGATTCATTTAGCTATGAGGCTGAATCAGATAATAGTATAAATTCAATATGGGAAAGTGTTATAAAGATCCTATCCTATATTATTGTCCAACTTATTTTTCAAATGGGAAACTGAGTCTTGGAGAATAGGAATAATACTTCCCATATGTATAACACTCTGTAGTTTACAACAGTGGTCCCCAGGCTCCTTGGCACCAGGGACTGATTTCACGAAAGACAATTTTTCCACAAATGCTGCGGCCGTGGGGGTGGGTGGAGCTCAGGCGGTGATGCGAGCGGCGGGAGTGGCCGTAAACACAGATGAAAGTTGGCTTGCTCAGCCCTCCCCAACCTCCTGCTCTGTGGCTCCCCACCCACTTCCTAAATTTTTTAGGAGAAAATTTTTCCAACAACTGATGGGGGCGGGGCTGGGGGTGGGGCGCGGTGGAGCTCTGTGGCCCGGTCCCTAACAGGCCGTGGACCAGTACCAGTCGGCAGCCCAGGGATTGAGGACCCGCAGGCTGGCATTATTGCATATGATGTTTTCAGTAATTCTGTGAAGCAGACTGGGCAGGGATCTTTATTTTACAAGTAAAGATGATGAGATATAGTGAAATTGAGACTTATCTCAACTATTTACAAGTAAGTGATGAATCTGGATCTAAAATCCAGGACTTGAGACTTTTAATCAAGTATCCTTTTTAAAGTATGGTGCTGCTTCCTGGCCAGAGCTTCACCACCCACGTGCTGCTGTGCTGTGCTGTGCTGTGCTAAGACACTGACTCTTTCAGCACTTAGGGTAGCTGGGGTAGCCATGGACCTCTTGCAGCAAGCAGCCTTCTTACTGCACCATAACACAGGACTACTATTATCTTGTGTGTGCCAGGACATTGAAAAAGCTCAGAAGCATATAATGGAAGAAGAGAGACCCGCCTAAGTTGCTGAATGAGTTTGTTGAAAAAGTTCCTGATACATAACAGTCCTGGAAATATGAATACTGGAAATGTTTCCACAGTATTCATTCTCCCACCCTCTGATACCTGTATCTATTTTTTTTTGTGAGGAACTACCCTTCCTCATCCCAGACTGTATGGTTCCAGGAAGCCAACTAACACCTCTGACCCAAGGTAAAGATGTGAGCCTCAGGAAGTCTGTGTGCTGCCTCTTTTTGTCATGGTGATTGGCTCAAGGGTAATTATGTATTGAGAAACAATAACATGATAGCAACTCTTTATTGAGCACTTATTACACACCTGGCATTAGGTTACAATTTCACTTGGATTATCTCAGGCAGGTATTATTGTTGTCTGCATCTTATGCACAGTCGAGCATGTTTACAACCCTGTAAGTTGTTGAGGCAGAACCGAGGACAGTTTACGTCTAAAGTCTATGCGGTCGCTCTATCCATGAAATTCCCTCTCCTCTCCAAGATAAACAGAGCAGTCACTTTGCGCATGCAAGTTTATAATAGTCTTCTATACATTTCAGTGAGTATTTGTATTTTTTGGCAAATTTAATATTCAGAATCACTGTTTGCAAATTCGTAGAATGACTGGATTTCAAGGTGAAGAGTCTCCCTTTTAAAATGAGGTTCATTGTTGCTTCTTCTACACTTGAAGTGAGGAAGTGAAATCTTCCAAATTAGATTCAACTATTACTGAGAACATCACGGCTGCTAGGACTTAAGTTAATTGCAACAGTATTATGTAATTTTACCCCCAACTAACTGGGAATGTAGTTGTCATTATTCCTGTTGTATAGACAATAAAACTGAGATCAAAAGTATTTAAGTAGTTTGGCTAAGAGAATACAGCGAGTGTGAGCAGAATTGGGACTTGAATTCAAGTCCTTGACTGTGAAGTCCAATTCTTTCCCCACTACTTTAGGCCATAAATGGTCAAAGGGTACATATGAAACTTGGAGTTTGGATTTATTGGCACTACTTTAGGCCTTAAGTAGCTAAAGGGTACAAATAAAACTTGGCATTTGTATTTATTATTAGTTAGTATGAAAATTCAAAATAATTATCAAATATTAGTGACTGTTAGAGATTAAGCCTCTTTCAAACTCTAAGTTGAATTTCTCATTTGCGTGGTTATTTGTTCTATGATCTATCACTAAGTCAGTTAACATATTTGTTAAATACCCATTTACTAGGTGAAATTATATGCTAATGTAAAAAGAACTTTGCATAAGCCCTATGCTAATGGACTGTAAATTTTAGTTGAGAACAAGGTGAAAAGTTATACAGTATAAATTATGAGTAATCTATGAGAAAATATTAGACAATTCTTTTAAGGCAGTACATAACTAATTGCCAAATGAATGATATGGTATAAATATTAAGGACTATGCGTTCAGGGGAAGAAAATGATTGTAGGTGTTGGAGTGGTCTGGAGAAGCTTCCCATGAAGGAAGGGTTTGAACTAAGCCGTGAAGGTAGGACTTAGGGAAGTGAGGGCCTCCTGAAATAAGACAGAGCAAAAGCAGAGAGGTAAGGAAGTACAAGGTGTGCTTCAAGGAACAGTTTGTCTTGAACCAAGATTTAAACAGGGAGACGGTTAGAGATAAAAACCACAGAAGTGGGCCAAGGCCAGCTGGAGGAAGTCTAAAAAGGAAAATGAAGACACCTGGATTTAAGGATGCAGGAGGAATGGTGGGGTGGGGGCTGGTGGCACAGAGGGTGAGGACAGGGAGCTCTTACGGAGAGGAAGTAGAACAGGAGGGGAGCAGAGACAGAGATCCATTTGGTATATAAAAGACTGGGAAAAATAGGATAAAATAACACAAATTACAAAGTGATTGGAAGAGGTCAGGTCCCCACAAGTTATAGGGGAAAGAGGAAAAGGATAAATGGGGTTTCAAGGAAACAGACAAATTTAAATTGTCTGGCATTCTCAATGACAAAGTAAACTGCTGCAAAAAATAAGTAGGAGAGAAAGAAATAAAAAGGTCAAAGAAACAGAATAATCGAGGACCACTACAACTTATGAACTGTGATGGAAGCATAGTTAAAAAAAAATAGCTATAAAAGCCATTTGGGGAATCAGTGGGGATATTTGAATATAGACTGGATTTGAGATAATATTAGTGGATTGTTGTTAATTTTTAACTGTGATCATGATTTTGTGGTATTGTAAGAGAAAGTTCTTGTTCTTAAGAAATCTTTTCTGAGAAGTCTCAAATCCGGCCCTTATTTTCAAATTGCTCTGCAAAATATACGTACATGTGTATTTTCTATCTGCATCTGTATTGTATCTTTATCTTTATATATATATCTACATCTACACCTTGTCTGTGTCTATATTTATATCCATATGCATACCCAGACTCATTCTTATGACTGTGAGAGTCATCCCTCTGTCTCTGCTCCCATACCTAGATCCAGATACAGACCTGGGAAAAGTGCATGTGACATAAAGTTAAAAATTCTTGAATCTAGTTTGTGGGTGTACTGGTGAGCACTGTGCTATTCTTCCAATTTTTCTGGGCATTGAAGATTTTTATAATAATAATTGAGCTGGAGGGAAGGGGGGGAAATGGGTCAGGCCTTGGAGCCTGCAGCAGAAGCAGCACAAGTGGAAAGAAGCAGCAGATGTGCAGGGATAATTGGCAGCAAAGGGTGGGCTGTTTAACCCGAAGCACCAGGAGTCTCTCTCTAGGCCTTGCTGATTGGATGTGGTCACGTTTTGAATAAAGACAGGAAAGTCTTTAGAGAAAATAGGTTTAGGAGAGAGAATGTATTCGGTTTCAGAACGGTTTAGTTTCCGGTGAATATGAGCTTTCCAATTGAACATGTGCCGGAGGAAGGTGGTCCAAGCTCTGAGAAGATCTGGGCTAAAGGTGCCACTTGGGGAGTCAGTCAAAGAGGACAGGCAAACTCATGGAATCGGGTGAAAGTTAGGAGTAAAGAGGATACAAATGGAAAATTGAGAAAACCTTTAAGAAATGCCCGTATTTAGGTGATGGGAAGAAAAAGTGATGCCAGCAAAGCAGACAGAGCAGGCCAAATCAGAAGGACGAAGGTGGTGTCCCATAGAGAAGTTGAGGGAGGACACAGCTCATGATAGGCCCTCTATAAATCTTTTTGAACAAATTGAATGGAGTCTTACGAAGGAGTGAGCGTCATCGAAGTAAAAAGGCACAGAGCCGTTAATTGCAGAGTGAATAAAAGACCTTTGGGACTGGCAGTTGAGAGCATATTTTTAACTCAGTCCAAAGGTTTGAGAGAGGCTGTTGCAATGGCCCACTGTGGAAGCACAAGTCGGCCCCAGAAAGGGGAGAGACTGAGTTGAGGAGGGCTCCTCAGTGCAGTTGGGGGATAGGAAGACCTGGATTCAAGTCACGGCTCTAAACTTGTGAAAGACTGCCCCAGGCCTCAATTGTTTATTTCCCTAAAAATGTGGGGCAGGCCAAGTAATGTCCAACATTTCTTACAGCACTCACATTCTACTGGCCCTTTAGCTCTTTAAAAAATGTATTTAGACAGGACTGTCCCAATCTTAGTTACAGTGACATTTTCAGTTTCCCGTGTGTCACAATCGCTTTGACTATTGAGACCATATGTAAAAATAGAATTATTTTACTCTCATATTGGCAACCTCAGTGATTTATAATTAAATTATTGGAATGTTCAATACATACATCCATATAGCATTTTGACATAAGCAAAATGCAACTTGGCGGAATAGGGAAATGATGCTTTAATTTTTTTAAATTTCTAATTTCAAAGATTTTTTCGAAGAGCCGAAGCACTGTTGTAATAGCTTGCTATGTATTAGTAACTATTTATAGTAGGAAGTTAGGGAGAGGACCAACTCAAATTCTGCACCTTTTCCCTACTCCATTATAAATTTTTCTACATCCTATTAGGTCCAAATATGCCGAAAAGAATTGTGCAGATGGTACCATTCTGCTTAAATGAAAAACCTGAAATGATAAATGTGTTCCCCGGTCAATTAACCCCTGCCAAAGCTCTCAGTGACTAAAAGAAATGCTGTGGAACACAGTCTCATGTAGACTATAAAATATAGAATTACAGATCTTCCGAAGAGGATAGCGTTCCATTAAAAACCTACCAGCTCCTTTTAACTCTGTAGTTCCCCATTTTTCAGAACATTTACCAGAAGCTTGAGCAGAAACTGGCTCATCACCAGTTTTCTTAACAAAGCTCTCAGGTCTTTGTTATCACAAAAAGAGATAAAAGCCTGAAATCTTCCTTATGATTCAGGCATCATCTGTTATCCTAGATCAATGTCAAGCTAAAGATTTTTGGAAAGGATTTTGGCAAAGTGCAATTGTAGATTAACCCACAGCCATCCATTAGATAAATGGCATAATGGGGAGTTTTAAACAATGAGTCAGAGGCCTGGGCTCTGATCTTGAGATGGCTGATTTTCTCTATGACCTTCAATTAGTTACATAATCTTCTTTTGGTCTTTGAGTCAGTTATCTAATCTGTGATATATGGATGCTGCTTTTCTGTTTGTTGGTTTTAGACTATAGGAATGCAAGTGCTGTTATTTCTCGTGTTTTGGGGAGACCCATTCTTCTTTGCATTTTTGCCAAGGGACCTCTTTCTTTTTAAGCATACAGACTTCATTGGGAAACAGAGAATGCGTTTAAACCTTATGAGGAAAGTCAATCCTGAAAAAAGAGAGAACATATTGGTAAGGAAAGTGCTGACATCAACATCACGTGAGTGTGACGAAGCGTGATTTGACATGCATAATGGGTTATGGATCTTTGAGTCTTAGTCTCTGTTGCAACCTATAACTTTGCTGAACTTCATGGACTATGATTCTGATGTTTCAATACAATGTACTCATTGTCATGCAGTTTACTTCGTCAGCAACTTCTAATACTTTCCTTACCACAGGTCCTTTTTTCTGCTAAGAGTAACTTGCCACCCAGATAGACCCTAAGACTTTTTCATTGCCCTGGATGACCCCATACTAAGCACTTTAGTTTCCATATTTTTCTTTTAAATGACTCCATACAATGGACTGGTAGAGATCAGCTTCATTAGCATCAGTACTTTGTGCTAATATTACATTTAAGTTTGAGATTTTGGGTCATATGAAATCAAAGTGTTTTTTGTTTACCCATTTTGCAAATTCAACATGCTGCATATGGCCCTTCATGATCCAGTTCACAATAACATCTTCCACTATTTGTACTGGCACAGTCCACTCAGATTTCATGCTTTAATAATATCAAACTAGTAATTCTCCAGATGCAATGTGGTATTTATTACCTCTAACCCATGATTCATGCTTCTCTTGATCTTGAGATGCTTCTCCCCACACTCTGCCTACTTAACTTCTATTCATCCTATATACCCTGCTCAGAACTCCTCTTTCCCAGGTTGTCTTTCTTGACTTCCTTACTCCTTTTCTCAACTGGACAAATGGCCTCTCTGAATATTCTCTTAATACCCCGTGAATACCTCTGATTTTATACTCCCATCTTGTTTATATTTCTGTTTAGTTATGTGATCTCCATTAGACAGCAATCCTTTGTGATCACTCCAATACCTAGCCTACTGCTTGGCATATAGTAAATGGCTAATACATGTTTAACTGAATTGACTTACTTGGAAGACAGAAAAAAAATTTAGATTTGTGCTGATTTTGATGTATAGTTGGCATCCAACAGCTATTATTTAGGTAGAAGAGTAATCCTGTGTGACCTTGAGCAATGTAACAAGGGAATGTTCATTTTGTAAACGAGGCAGGATAAGAAACCACTTGTTATTCTAGAAATAGAGGCCATATATAGATAGACAAGTCTACATGGGAGGAGAAAATGGATTCAGGGGAAATTGGTAATGAAATAAGCCCCTTAATTATGTGGTATATATTCTTCAGCTTATATTTCATATAAAACAAAGACTTCCAGATCCTCAATGCTCCAAGTTACCATGGCAGCAGCACCATCATTCTTGGCTCTTTGAGTAGTAGAATTGCGGGGGAGAATAGTCTGACACTAGTAGGCAGATTGCCAAGGGGCTGGGAGAGGTTACTGAAGCATTTTATTACTGACACTGAAGAAATGATTATAGATTTTGAAGCAGGAGAACCTACCATACCGTGGCAATGAAATTCATTGGTTTCCAGAGAGTTGCATTTTGACTTTTAAAAGGAGATTTTTTAAAATGATAGTCAAATGCACTTCAATGGATTAAAAAATAACCATTTTAAAAGCAGAAGAAGCTGCTAGAGAGTGTATTCAAATCCATGCTTCTTAGCAACCAGACCAGATTTCACCCATAAAAGAAAGCTAGAGGTACAATAAAAAAAAGCCTCTTTGGTTCTTTAGAGAATAGAAAGGCATATTAGAGAAAAGGAACCACTTTGAGATCTGGGGATGAAAGGCACCACATGGGTATAAAGTATTATTATAAAAAGAGAAGGACAAGGAAGAAGCTATGTCTAGACTGGGTAGGTTATCTTGGGTATATATGAGAATAATTGCCAAAGTCAAAATGAGAGAAGATCATGACAACTAGAATCATTAGAGCGTCCAGACATTAGTATTATTTTTAAACATAACAGATGCGATTTCTTTCCTGAATCAAAGCAAAAGAAATGTAAAGGGTGAATATGTGGATGACTCGGTAACTTGATAATATTTCCTCAAAAGGTTTTTGCAGTGAAGAGAGATGAAAAGGTGCAAATAAAAACCTCAGTAATGTATTATAGAGTTTGATGTTGTCTATCTTCACACAAAGTTTCAGTAAAATTCTACACAGTGTTTGGTTCTTAGTGATTCAATGAGGCAGAGAATGTTGGTGTATTGCTGCATAGTTCCTTGATAATGCAAGGCTAGAAGAATCATCATAGACAGACAAACCAAAACCCAAAACTCAAACTAAAACCAAACAAAAAACCCAAACCTAATGACAAACATTTTTTTTTAAAGAGGAAAGTCAGGGGCAAGAGTGTAATTTCTGGTAATAGGATTAACAAGTTACTGGTTAGACTTAAACTTTCATTTTCTCTAAATTAAGCCAGGCCTTTTTGTGTATGTGTAAAGAAAAATAACTGTGAGGTATGAAAGAAATGATTCTACTCATCTACCAAAAACAATGCATAGATTATCTTCAGGAAGATTCAACTATGTTCTTGAGTGGCATACAAAAAAAGTCTGATATATATGAAAGAAAAAGAATGTAGATGAATGTTTTCTGGATGAACAAAGAACCAAAGATTGGAAGTAGAATGTGTAAATTTAGCAGAGATTTGACGTCTTGGTTTGAACAGACGGTGGTGCAGTTGTTATCTGCTGAGGTTATTTTATGAAGGATGCATTTTCCCTTGAAGCCAGACCCCATATGGGGTTGGGATGACGAAAGCCTCATATATCTCACTATCATTAGGCTAATGAGATTGGTCAAGGCCACATGTGTTCTAGTTCTTGGCAAAATTTAAGATAAATCTAGTAAATTGTTCTAATAGCTTTGTGCTGTTTTCTCAAAGAAGGAATAAAAGTAATAGGGAATGAATAAAAACAAATCTTCAAGTACAAGAGGTTCCATTTCAGAAATATTGTTGCATTATTAAAATGACTGATTCTAAGATTATTGATTATTTACTATTATAAAATTTTATGGTCACATAAATAATTTCAACCAGATATTTTTGAAAATTCAATATGTAAACACAAATATTATGCAACATTTGTTTTTTAAGTATTCTTTTCGCACACAAAAGTTTCCAGTTTTTAAAGTCAAGAGTTTTGAAAATTGTGGTATATGGACATTGAAAATAGGTTAGCTTTGTTCTGGAAAGTTTATACTTGAACTGAGACCAACTTTTGGAAATTATAGATAATTTATAATTAGTAAGAAAATTGAATTGACAGGAGCCATAATAAATGTTTCCTACTAGGAAGCTTGTAATGACTTAAGTGCAGTTGGGGGAGATACCATTTCATTTAATATCTTTGGATAGGCTTTCATAGCTAGTAAAAAATAATGCAAATTGATTTTAACTTTGCTGTGTTAAAATAATATTACAAGCTGTTATGTGTATAATTCATTGGAATTGCTGAAATTGTTCTTTATATTGGTAGGCAATAACTACATAGTATTGTCTACAAAGTAGAGGCCACTGGGTGAAAAATGTTCAGATTGCTGTCCAAATGCTGAAGTTATGATACAGTGCAGAGCAACACCCAGTAATAAATGGAAGTACCATCTGCAGTATATTACAAATGAGTCAATTTAAAGCCTTGTGTGGGACTCTCTAAATACAGTTGTAGCTTCACAGACAAAGTAAAGTGGGGAGTTTAGAAGTTATCTGGTGAATTTATCAGCTTAGGCAGCCACTGTGGATAATTTAGGCCCTGCAACCCTTTGCTTCTGTGGGAATTAGGTATTCTTGGTCTGAATATCTTATATAATGGCTTTAAATTTATATACCTCTTAACCTGATGTGTTAGTAGGGTGCTACAGAAGCTGAGATGAATGGATTGGTGAAAATATTCCTCCCCCACATTTTACCCCAAGGTTTTAGAAAGAAAATATACAATTAACTTTGCCAAAACAATTAAATGTAAGGCATAGTTGATAGTGATAGTTCAGTAGCATCACGTTGCAATAATGTAATGATAATAGATTCAACCAGAGGGTGACATTATAGTGCTGGGTCCTGTGTTCATTAGTAGACTTCAAATGGAAAGTCATTCCTACTAAGAAATTTTCTAAAATTATAAGAGTTAAGTTAAATTCAATCCAATACTGAATGAAAAGCGAATTGAAGAATTAAAACTACACAGTGTTTTAGAATTCCTCACTATTCTCAGGACATTGAATGATCCATTTTTCACCTAGTATTGTATGTTGTTTCAAGTACAGTACATCCCCATGAGTGCTCTAAAATTTGATCAAAGGAAAAAAATACACGCGAACAAGTATAATGCAAACAGAAGTATAGACAGTTTAGCATGGCATTTATAAAAATATTGAACAAGCATATAGACAACAAAATTCATTCAATTTAACATTCTTAGTAAGTTGTCATTTTAAAAGGAAAAGAAATATGATCAATCTAATTAAAAATATTAAACTAATTTTTGTGTCTGAAATTTTCCAGTTCTCTTTTTGCCTGAGATATTACTGAGCCAAAATATTGAAGATGATGTATAACTTGACTTCACTTTATTGTTTTAAAGTACAAATGCAGGGATTTTTTTCTGGTTTGCAATTATTAATAGAATTATCATTTTTTCCCATTCTTTTTATTTCAGAATATTAAATCAAATCAAATCAAACATTTTGATTACATGAATTGCTTTTGTATAGTTTGAGTCAGTTATAAGTGTGTTCATCACCCATATAGTGTGCATTATTCCCATTAGGTGTGAACTTACCCATCCCCTTCTACCCCCTCCCACTTACTTGATTACCATTGGATTTTACTACCATATGTGCACATGAGTGTTGATCTATAAGTTTCAATTTAATAGTGAATACATATGGTTTTTGTTCTTCCATTTTTGTAATATTTCACTTAAAAGGATGATCTCCAGTTCTATCCAGGTTGTTACAAAAGGTATTAGTTCACCATTTTTTTTTATAGCTGAGTAATACTCCATGGTATACATTTATCACATTTTATCCATCCATGCCTGTCTCGAGGGGCATATGGGTTGTTTCCATATCTTTGTTTTGTGAATTGTGCTGCTATAAACATTTGAATGCAAGTGTTTTTTTTTTTAATAGAATGTCTTTTTTTCCTTTGGGTAAATATCTAGTAGTGGGATTGCTGAATGAAATGGTAGGTCTATTTTCAGTTCTTTGAGATATCTCCATACTACTTTCCATAGAGATTGTATTAGTTTGCAGTCCCACCAATAGTCTATAAGTGTTCCTTTCTCTCTGCATCCATGCCAATATCTATTGTTTTGGGACTTTTTGATACAAGCCATTCTTACTGGAGGTAGGTGATATCTCATTGTGGTTTTGATTTGCATTTCCATGATTAGAGATGTTGAACATTTTTTTCACATCCTTGTAAGCCATTAGTCTGTCTTCTGAGAAGCTTCTGTTGATGTCTTTTGCCCACTTTTTACTGGGGTTATTTGCTTTTCTCTTGCTGATTCACTTGAGTTCTTTGTAGATTTTGGTTATTAGCCATTTATCGGATGCATAGAATGCAAATATTTTCTCCTGTTCTGTAGGTTGTCTATTCGCTCTATTGATTGTTTCCTTGGCTGTGCAGAAGCTTTTCAATTTAATCTGGTCCCATTTATTTATCTTTTTTGTTTCTGTGATTGCCTTTGGGATTTTCTTCATAAATTCTTTGCCTAGACTGATATCTAGAAGAGATTTTCCAATATTTTCTTCTAGAATCCTTACAGTTTCATGCCTTAGTTTTAAGTCTTTTATACATCGTGAATTAATTTTTGTGAGTGGTGAGAAGTGTAGATCCTGTTTCAGGCTTTCATATGTAACTATCCAATTTTCTCTCAGCACCAATTATTGAGTAGAAATTCCTTTCCCCTGTGTATGTTTTTGTCTGCTTTGTCAAAAATCATTTGACAATATGATGATGGTTTTATATCTGTGTTCACTGTTCTGATCTATTGGTCTGTGTCTCTGTTCTTGTGTTAGTACCATGCTGTTATGGTTACTATAGCCTTGTAATATAGCTTGAAGTCTGGTAAATTGATGCCTCCAGAATTGTTCTTTTTGCTTAAGGTTGCTGTTGCCATTCAGGGTCTTTTTTCTGGTTCCATACAAAGCATAGAATTATTTTTCCTAGATCTGCAAAAAACAACATTGGCAATTTAATGGGGATTGCATTGAATCTGTATATCATTTTGAGTAATATAGACATTTTAACAATGTTGATTGTGTTGATCCACGAGCATGATATGTTGTTCCATTTGTTTACAACCACTGTGATGTTCTTTCTCGATGTTTCCTAATTCTTCCTTTAAAGAGATCTTTCACCTCCTCGATTAAAGATTCCTAGATATTTTATTTTATTTGTTCCTATTGTGAAAGGTATTGAGTCTTTGATTTGATTCTCAGCTTAACTGCTGTTGATATATAGGAATGCTACTGATTTGTGTACATTAATTTTGTATCTGAGACTTTGCTGAATTTATTTATCAATTTCAGGAGTCTCTTGGCAGAATCTTTGGGTTTTATAGATATAAGATTATATCATCAGTAAAAAAACAATAGTTTGACCTCTTCTTTCCCCATTTGGGTACCCTTGATTTCCTTCTCTTGCCTAATTTCTCTGGCTAGGACTTCCAGCACTATGTTGAACAGAAGTGGTGACAATAGGCAACCTTTTCTGTTTCCAGTTCTAAGTGGAAATGGTTTCAGTTTTTCCCCATTCAGTATGATGTTGGTTGTGGATTTGTGTATACGGCTTTCATAATATTGAGGTATGTTTCATCCATGCTTATTTTTTTAAGAGTTCTTATCATAAAAGGTGCTAAGTTTTGTCAAATGCTTTTTCTTTGTCTGTTGGGAGGATCATATTGTTTTTGTTTTTGCTTCTGTTTACGTGGTAAACCACATTTAAGATTTGCATATGTTGAACCATCTTTGCATCTCTGAGACGAAGCCCACTTGATGATGGTGGATTATTTTTTTGATATGCAACTGAATTTGGTTTGCTAGGGTTTTATTGAGATTTTTTGCATCTATATTTATAAGGGATATTGGTCTACAGTTTTCTTTTTTTGTTGTGTCCTTTCCTGGCTTTGGTATCAAGATGACACTGGTTTCGTAGAATGAGTTTGGGAAGATTCTTTCATTCTCTATGTTATGAAATAATTTCTGCAGTGTAGGTACCAATTCTTCTTTGTAAGTCTGGTAAAAATTGGCTATGAAACCATCTGGTCCAGGACTTTTTTTTCTTGGGAGATTTTTTTATTGCTGCTTCAATTTTGTTACTCATTATTGGTCTGTTCAGGAGTTCTATTTCTTCCTGTTTGAGTCTAGGGAGGTTGTGTGTTTCCAAAAATTTGTCCCTTTCCTCAACATTTTTGTGTTTATGTGCATAGAGATTTTTATAGTATTCAGAGATAATGTTTTGTATTTCTGTGGTAATAATTGTAATATATCCTTTTTCATTTGTGGGGGGGCTTATTAGGGTCCCTTCTTTTCTGTTTCTGGTTAATCTAGTGAGAGACCCTTCAATTTTGTTCATCTTTTCAAAGAACCGATGTTTTGCTTCATTTGCTATTGTTATCATTTAGTTCTGCTATGATCTTAGTTATTTATTTTCTTCTACTGGGTTTGGGATTGGTTTGCTCTTCCTTTTCTAATTCCTTGAGATGATCCATTGGATTATTGATTTTTGATCTTTCTGTTTTTTGGACGTAGACATTTACAGCTATGAATTTTCCTCTTATGGTTGTTTTTGCTGAATTCCACTGATTTTGATAACATGTGTCCCCTTTGTCATTTAGTTTGAAGTATCTTTTGATTTCCATCCTAATTTCCTCCTTGACCTGACACCTATTTGGCAGTAGGTGTTTTAAGTTCCATGACTTTGAGTAGAGTTGAGTGTTTCTGTTGGAACTGATCTTTAACTTTATTCCACTGTGGTCTGAGAAGATACATGGTATAATTTCTATTTTTTAAAATTTTTTTGTGACATGTTTTGTGGCCTAGGGTGTGATCAATTTTAGAGAATGTTCTATGAGCTGATGAGAAGAATGTATATTCAGTGGTTTGAGGGTAGAATGTTCTGTAAATGTCTGTTAGGCCCATTTGTTCTAGAGTTGCATTAAAATTTTTTTTCTTTGCTTATTTTATAGTTGGAGAATCCGTCCACTTCCGTCAGTGGGGTGTTAAAGTCTCCAAATATTATGATGCTGCTGTTTATCATTTTGTTTAGATCAAGTAGGGTTTGCTTTATGAATCTGGTTCATCTGTGTTATATGTGTATATCATTAGCACTATTTCAAATTTCACTTTTGATTGCTTTGTTTCGATTTGTTATTTTGTTCATAAAATTACCACTGATAAGCTCGTAAACATTTTTCAGTCATAGCAATGTTAATAGTATTCCCAGGTGCCATCGCCGACATCCAGAATGCCAGGGATTATTGGATTCTCCAGGTGTTAACTCATTTTAATGCTATCCTATTTTTTAATTTCCAACATTCTCTTATTAGATGCAAGTTCAACCTTATGATTGTTCTTAGGACATGATATTAAAAACTGTAATTCTAATTTTAATGTGTCTTTATTTTATTTCACATGTATTTGATCAAGATGAGTATTTCATTTTTATAGGAAAAGTGTCATTGGTTTTCCTGGTATGATATAGGACACTGTTATTCATTTGTAAGCTAGAGGGCATTCTTTACTGTATTCTGAGATATAGACAATGCTGACAAAGAGTTAGAGACTCACGTAAGCTCAGCTGTGAGACCTTATGTCCGCCATTCAGGGAACTGCCATCAGACGGCTGTGGCAACTTGAAAATTGCCTTGTGCTTTCTCTTCTCTCCAGGGAGTGGTGGCTGGGAATGGGGATTTACTCTTAATTGAAATTTTCTGTCTTCTAATTAATTTCTTTTTTAAAAATAAATATATTGAATTAAGAACATCTCTTCACAACACCTAAACAAGGAATTTTAATATGAAACAGGATTTAAGATATAAAACATCTCACAACTAGCCCAGTAGTATTTTTCTCTCTGTATTTTATATATTCAGATTGCTATTTACTTCTTAGTGGTGTTCTTGATTCTGTTGTTCAACTGTATACATGGAAATCTGTGTATAACTTTATACATAGACTTCTTTATGTCTTTTTCTCTGGCAGCCTCACTTTTGGCTATTTTGAGGTTTGCTTGTCAAAGGTAAGTGGGAAATCAGCCACTTTAGGTGCTAGCCTTTGATTTTCTTCACTTATATATGCCCAGTAGTTAGTTTCTTCTGTTTCCCAAATGCAGCAGCTAGAACACTGGCTAGAGCCTAGAATCTCTCTGTTCTTGATTTCCTCGTGATTATTCTGAAGTAGAAAGTGCTCTCCTCAAAGATGGCAGCTGTGTGACTAGCTTTCTTCTTGTATGTTAACATGCTGCTGTCTTAATTCACTCTCAAATTTCCCTTTTCATGATGTAGAGTTGGAATCATAAAGTAGGGCTGTTAAGACTCCTATAAAGCTTCCAGTTTGTTAGAAGATTTTTAATATACCTTTCTATAATTTTTTTGAACCACAGTCGAATGAGCATTCTAGTAGATCAAGTACCTAGTGACCATAAGGAAACATGATGAATATATTTTATTGCTCATGCAATATTACATTATTTTGGCCACAAAAGTACAGATAATTCTTTTTCAAATTACAATGAATTCATGTGCTGAGTATGTGGAAGACTAGTTAATGAAATTTTACAGACATTATCAATGATGCATCCAGGTACTTCCACATGCAAGGAAACAACTCATATGAAATTCATAATGATGAAGTTAATATAACTGTAATGTATTACTAAAATAAGAATCACAGCAAGTGAAAGCTGCTTATGATATCTCTATTGATGATATGATGATAAAGCTTCCTTCCCTAAAATTGTGGAGATGTGAAAGCACACACACATTGCATTTCAGTGCTGTTTGATGATCTAATTTTTTAGTGGAATACTGAAGAATTTAAGTCTCAGTAAGCTCTATTAATGTGCTAAGATTCATTTATGAACCCCAAACTTTAGAAACACTTAATAAGCTGCCTGATAGGATATTTAGTAGCCTTCAACAACTTGTAAAAAGAAATTGCCAGTCATTACCCATAAGAACTGAAAAAAGGGCTTGTAATTTTTATGCAGTCAATGGCTCATCAAGCTGACCCTTGTATGAGGTGACTACAATGCACATATTTGACAATCACTGGTTCAGCTGAACTCTCTTTTTGCAGTAAAATACCCCTGACATCTGCAGAAAGAAGATTCTTGTCAGTTGTCCTAAAGTTAAATACTTTCCTGTTTTGTATGTGAAGTATTTGCTTAAGAATATGAACTTCTAGGTTATATACTGGGCCAGTTTATTTATTAATAAGACTTTACTTAAGAGCATCTGTAAATTGGGATTTCTTTCTATCATGGGGACATCTATTCCATCATAGGGTAATTCTGATTGTTTGAAAATTGGGTCCAATATTAAGTTGAAATCTGTCTTATGATAACTTCTATTTATTTTTTCATTTTCTGGGTAATGATAAAGTTTGTGGTTTTGCTATCACACTTGTCTGAGTGTTTCAGGCCTATGACACGGCCACATTTGCATTAACTTTCAAAGTAATAAGCATGGAATTCTTTGAAGTGAATTTTTTTCTTCTGCAGTTATCTGCATTATGGAGATCGTCCAGAAGATTTCTTTCCAAAGAGAGAAGCCTCACTTCACCATGCAATTTGCTTTGAGATGAAAATGGCCCAGGAAATGATAGGGTTTATATCTATCTGCCTACCTAATAGGAAAGCAAGCAGACACAAAGATTCCTCTCTGTCCCAATCTCTGATAATTTCCCCAGGAGTATTGAGAATTCCAGAATTCAGAAGTTCCAACTCCTTTACCAGGCAGTTTGAAGTACTTGAATAACTGATAAGTTCTCTATAACTTTTGACTGTGTGTAGAAATGACTCTTCTGCTTCCCACCATTGACATGTTACTGGAAACACAAACAATAGTCTGAGGATGTAGCTTAATAATGGGAATTTTAAAAAAATAGCTATTTTTGCTGTTTTTTTTTCTTTTTTATTTATTATTCCAGGATTTTGTGAGGGTACAAACATTATAGTTACATTTTATGTCTTTGCCTCACCCAAATGCGGGTTAAAGGCATGCCCTTCCCTCCCTTTAGTGTTTTTAAACAGCTGAGCATATTTGTCAAAAGTAGTCTAGAGGTCTTATCTGTCTCATATAGTAAACCAATAGGTAGTTTTTCAAGAGGTAACCTAAAGTGCTGAATAAGACTTGCAAATGGAAAAAAATCCTATGTCATTGACGTAGAGATAAACTTGGAGCCCGAGTGCCATGCATATTTCTTGAAAATTTAAGGGAATGACAGCTATTAGCAAGCTGAAGGCACAATTCTTTAAGAACTAACACACAGTAGTCTTTGTTTCCTTCTGCCCTAAAATCTCACATCACATTCTATTTGGTTAGACAGCTATTGAACTCAAAAGAACTTCAGAGTTTCTTTCAAGATTCTTTTTCTACCTTTTTCTTTTTGGCGTTATAAATACATTCAAGCTCTTGGGTATGATTTGAATTATTCTATTAAATTCTGCAAAATCTTAGTGATTGGTTTCTGGGATCCCCCCTGCCCCCATTATCAAGACCATTGCTAAATCTTAAGGGCAATGATATGGTCAGAGAAAAAAGAAAATGGAGAAGCATCAAGATAGATAATTTGGATGAAGAACCCTCATTTGATTATCTGCCAGAATATTGGAGAGTGACTATGGCAAAATTGGGTCCATAAGCATTTAACGTATTTAAAAAGAAAATTTGAAAAATGAATCAACACCTTGTGGAAATCATATTTTATTCGACTGAATTATTTTTTGGAAACATTTGTCTTAAGTCTTTAACAAATGGAAAGATAGAACAGGTTTGTTGTTGTTGTTATGGTTGCTATTGTACAATTAAAAAGGGTTTGGTCCAATCAAATTTTGCATATATATACCTGAGCAGTCTGTCCATTTGTTTCAGTTAACTGATAGGGTTTTTTAATGTGTATTAATTTTACCTCCTATTTATAGAAGAAATGTGCTGTTTTTTGAGAGAAAGTCAGAGTCCAGGGAATATGCTGCTTTAAAGTAATGTTTCTCACTACACCCACTCAAGGTCACTTTACCCATCCAAGGGTAAAGCTTTTCTTTCTCTCTTTTATTTTTTATTGAAGTTGGACTGCAGCCTGCATAGACTTTCTTTTTCCTTTAAAGATATCGTTTTCTGCCTAATTGTGCCCAGCTTCATTTACACCCTGAAAAGGATTGTGTTTGAGCTTACAGACTCAGGAGACTCTTTCACTCTCCAGCAATAGCCCTCTGGGATATTTGAGTAAATGTAAGTGAAAGCTCCTTGTGTTTGTCTCTGTGTTCCCTTTAAACAAAAGTTTAACTCAGGACACTATGGGAATATTTAAAGAAATTTATCTGTAGAAATGTCTTCTAGATAAGATCCAAAAAATACTTTTTGGCCTGCAAAAGCGTTCATCAGTCAGCAGAATTTCCATTAGCACCTCTGATGTTTTCAAGCCACCTTCTCCCCATATTAATAGGTAAAAGAACTGTAAGCATCTGTCTATAACATATAATGGTATTCCTTTAAAACTTTCCATCAGAACTTTATAGCAAAGGATTAAAAAAAAAAGGTCAAATCAAGGATAGTAAATTTATTTCAATTCCAATGAAATGCCGATTCCAATCAATTAGTGAGTTTGGCATCATGTGCAAGCTAATGAGGACAATGAGAATGTATCTGCATTCAGTGGGAAAGCATGCTGTGATTGATTTTTGATGTCTGCCATGGGCACGGGAAAGTAAGTGATAGCGTATCTTACATATGTGTTCCACCTTTGGCTTAAATCCTCAACATCTGGTTTGCATAGACCTACTAATACCTATCTTGTTTTCTGGTCTACATCATTAATATTCTCTTTGCTTGGGCTGCTTATGCCAAACTGAAGCTCGATTCGTCAGAATCTAAGGCCATTGGATCCCTTTAATTAGGAAAATGTTAAAATCTGAAGATTCAGTAACAGGCTAGCTTTGCTAACTTGGTCTTCAGGTTCCAGAACTAGGGGTATTTTTTGATTTTTATGACCAGAATTCAGTAACAGGCTAACTTGGTCTTCAGGTTCCAGAACTAGGAATATTTTTTGATCTTTATGACCATAACTTACTTTATGTTACAATTCCAATTGAACAGCCTAGCTTCTTCTCCTTGGGAACCCTGTACATGATATGACAATGCTTTTGTGTACTACTTTGGTTTACCCTTTCCTTCCAGTGAGCAGAGTCAATGTGACCATAGACATATGGTCTGATTTTACACTGAAATCAAGAGAGTTCCAGGACCTTTGCCTTTTGTACAGCTGTAATCCTCTGAAGTCGTGTCCCTCTCACCCCATGATCCTCATCTTGTCCATTGTTAAGAATGACTCTTGTTTCCTGATCTGCCCCTGATCAACCTCTTTCACCACAGACTGATCTGCTGTGGTAACAGCTGCTTTTTATTGTGTTTAGATTTTGTTTAGATTTAGAAATAACTTTTACGCTCTGAGCTACTCTGGCTCTTATTAATTTGTGGAATGAACTCACAATATGACACATGCCTTTCAGCTTCATCGAATTTGTTGCTAACATAGTTTGAAATTTCTATTAGGTAGTTTAATACAGAAAATAAATAAGTTATCCAATTGGGTAACTTATTTACTAACTGGGTAAATACGTTAGTAGAAGAGACTCTGGTGGTATGATATAAGGCAAATCAAAGGAATTTATTTTAAATGTGGTATTGAGTTTTAAAAAATGCATCAAATAAGCTTAACCTATAACTGGAATAGAAATCCAAGTCTAGACTATCAAATTAAATAAGATAAATTCCTCCAAAAATAAAAAGCCAGCTCAAGAAAATTGGAGAGTTGAATGTAAAAATGGATACATTGCAGGTGGCCAATACTTTGAAAAGAAAAAAATCTTCAGCTTGTAGCGATGGAGATGAAAAACCTGGAGAAGAGAATGCTGATCTACTGAAGCAGATGGTCCAAACAAACACCAACTAGGAAAACAAAGCACAAAGTCTGGGAGGAGAGCCAACATCTACAATGGACTAATAAAAGTGAACAAACACCTCGGCAACCGTGTCTGACAGCTAGGAACCCGAGTTGGCACTGCTCAGCTCATTGTTTTGGGGATATCAGAAAAAGCAGAGGGACCACCAGTCTGTAGATGTTCCCATTCACTGTGGACCCACAATCACTGGAGAGAATTAAAATCCTTCTAGTGCCAGAAAAGATCTTAAGGTTTGCACATTACCACTGCTGGTGATATTCTTATTTAAATATGCTGGTAAACCAAGGAATTATGTAAGATATTATATTAAGAAGTTGTAATCTATAGTAGAAACGTTTAAAGAAGGAGAATGGGGAGAATGAATGTTTAATTCAGAGATCAATTTTTGTATCATATTTTTCATAAATAGTTGTGTTTTGGACTAGATAACAAACACTTAGAAAGGTTCTTAAGAGACAGAGATTACACACCTAAAAATTCCTTGCTCTGTACAATGCTTTGCATATTAATTTAGTGAATTATTATTGTATTTAATGTTTCGGTAGTATGATATTAACAATGGAACCTATAGTTAATTCTTGCAATAATTTGTAATAGAACCAGTCTTGATTGCATCATTCTTTACCCATTGCAATTTATGTATTGCTCATATTTTATAATTGCAGCACAGTGGTTAGGATCTTTCGAGAGAGCCAGACCTGGGCTTAAATTACTCACTAACTTGCTGTGTGACCTTTGACAAATTCCTTAACCTATTTAACCCTCAGTTTCTTAAATATATTGAAACACTCAGTTTCTTAAATATATTGAAACTATAAAATGAAATGCATATAAATTGCTTAGTGTAGTTTCTAGCATAGGGCAAGCAGTCAATAACTGATAGATATTAACATTTTTTTCTGTCAGTGCTACACAGACATAAAATAATAACATTAGTGCTAAAAATTATATAAACTGAAAATGAAACCTCTAAAAACTAATAATGGAATTAATATTTTGAGAGTTTTGATCTTCCTAATATTGTATTATTAAATTTCAGACCTATCTAGATCCGTTTTAATTTGGAAAGTGACCACTTTTCTGTTGGATTATTTGTGTTTATTTCATTGATTTATAGGCACTTTATATAGATTTTTACTTATAATGTATATCACAAATGCTTATTCCCATTTGATACTTGCCTTTTAATTTTTAAAATTTCTTATATTTTATTGATACATAATATTAGTACAAATTTATGAGGTCCCTATGATACTTTGTTAAATGTATACAACGTATAATGATCAAATCAGTAAATATAGGGAATCCATTACTTCAAGTATTTATCATTCCTATGTGTTTTGATCATTTCAAGTCCTCTCTTCTAACTATTTTGAGTATACAATATATTGTTGTTAACTATAGTCACCCTACTCTGCTATCGAACAATAAAACTTACTCCTCCTATCTAAATGTATGTTTGTACCCACTCACCAACTCTCTTAATTGCCCCTCCCCCCACAATGCAGCTGATTTTTGTATATGGTGAGAGTAGAGGTTTAGTTCCATTCTTCTGCATATGGATATCCAATTTTCCTAACATCGTTTATTAAAGAGGGTGTCCTTTCCCCTTTTGGTGCCTTTGTCAAAAATTGGTTGACTGTAAATAAGTAGATTTATTTTTGGGCCCTTTATTCTGTTCCATTGGTCTATGTGTCTGTTTTTATACCAATACCATCCTGTTTTGGTAAATATAGCCTTTTAAGGTATTTTGAAGTCAAGTAGTGTGATGCCTCTAGCTTTGTTCTTTTTGCTTAGGATTGCCTTGGTTATTTGAGCTCTTTTTTGGTTCCATATGAATTTTAGGATTTTTAAAAAAATTCTGTGAAAAATGACACTGGTATTTTATTTTGAATAGGGATTGCATTGAATCTGTAGAATTCTTTAGGTAGTATGATCATTTTAACAATGTTAATTCTTCTAATCCATGAGTGTGGGATGTCTTTCCATTTGTTTGTGTCCTCTTCAATTTTTTTCATAGGAGTTTTATAGTTTTCCTCGTAAAGGTCTTTCACATTGTTGGTTAAATTTATTCCAACATATTTTATTAATTTTTGTAGCTATTGTACTTGCCTGTTAATTTTTAATTATGTTTTACTACATGAAGTTATTACTGTTTATATCAGCATAGATATTTTTCTTTAAGGCCTTGGGCTTTATGTTTAACTTAGGAAAACTTTCTCAACTCCAAATTTAAAAAGAAATCTATATTTTAAAATCTTCTAAAGTTTTTAAAAATGTTTATGTATTTATCTAAAATTGACTTTTTTTAAGAGTATAGAAAATGGAAATCTAAATTAGTAATTTAATTTAATATTTTCCCTGTAGGAATGTTCAGTGGTCCTCATGTCATTTTTGAGTAGTCCATTTTCTTGCCACTGATTTGAATATATTTATCAGGTATTTAATGTGGTTATAGTTTTTATTTTGCTTTCTTTCATTGATGTATTTGTGTATTTTTTTATTCTGTATCTTTGAATGAATAACATAATTTTTAAATGAATATGGCTTTATGGTATATTTTAACATATAGTATGGAAACCGATCACTCTTTTCTTTTTCTTTTTTTGAAATGATGATCTCATAAGTTTTACTCTTTAGGTAAAATTTAGAATCAGCAGTACAACGTAACCTAAACATGTGTACCCCCATAATATGCAGAAATAAAAAAAATGGTAATTTTGAAAAAAAAAAGATTCCTATTTATATTAGGCTGAACTTTCAATTAATTAAAAATTAATTTGTGAAGGTCTAGCATTTTAATTATATGGGATCTTCCACATAAGAATAAAGTGTCTTCTCTGATCTTTAAAAATATATATTTAGGCCGGGCGCGGTGGCTCACGCCTGTAATCCTAGAACTCTGGGAGGCCGAGGCAGGCGGATTGTTTGAACTCAGGAGTTCGAAACCAGCCTGAGCAAGAGCGAGACCCCATCTCTACTAAAATAGAAAGAAATTAATCAGACAACTAAAAATATATAGAAAAAATTAGCCGGGCATGGTGGCGCATGCCTGTAGTCCCAGCTACTCGGGAGGCTGAGGCAGGAGGATCGCTTGAGCCCAGGAGTTTGAGGTTGCTGTGAGCTAGGCTGACACCATGGCACTCTAGCCCGGGCAACATAGTGAGACTCTGTCTCAAAAAAAAATAAATAAATAAATAAAATAAAATCTTGAGTTCATACTGATACCTCTACCTTGAATCTGATACCG
>CAUYSK010096675.1:0-16350 GCA_963575035.1 Avahi laniger | reverse complement strand
TTTCTTTCTTTCTTTCTTTCTCTCCTTCCTTCTTCTTTCTTTCTCCCTTTTATCTCCCTTCCTTTCTTTTTTCCACCAGTGGATTTTTCATGTGGAATCATGTTTTAGAAAGCATGATTAAAACGATGTCCTTTGTTTCTCATATGTGGAAGAGCCCATCAGGACATTATTGCTATAGAGAGTGACTCTTACATAGAAAGGATCCAGGGAGAGTATTTGTTGTGTAGGAGCATTAATTACAACCATGTGGAACAACAAACAGCCTGTTGTGGAAATAATTCTTTTATTTCCATAGCTCTTTACAGCGATGGGATGTGCCATCCTGGAAGCTGACCTGTGTTACTCTCTGCAGGGATACAGGCCAGCGACAATTTACAAGTCTATATTCTACGGTTGCTCTAAACAACTGGTAACTGTGGTCGGTGACGAGGAGGCGGGGGCTTTGCATAAATAGAAAAGCAAATGTATATTTGTCGGCATTGCTCTCTTCTCCTTTGCTTTTCTCTCTTTCCAAAAATAAAGTGCATTGTTCCCAAGGAGTGGAATTTGAAGTGGCAGCTGTCTGCCTGGCTGACTCCTTCCCGAAGAGCGGAGCCCAAGGAAGTAAAGAGGGTTAACTTGAGTTTGTTCTGTCCTCCGTAGACACTGGGATTCTAGCTGCCAAAATAGCTGCATTCACAGGGCGTGTGTCAGACCGAGCCAAAAATGCCCATTTGCTCTCACGTTTAAAAGTGATGCACAAGCTCTGCAGGTACTTGGGTCCTTGGGTTCTATACAAGTGCTCCTCATTGGAAAGACTGCTCCAAAATAGTGACGTTTGTGAAAAAAAAAAACACAAAAAAGAAAGAAAGAAAGAAAAAGTAACATGGCACTCTTTCTGTCCTTCTCTTTCTCTGAAAATCACTTCGCTTGCTCTGGGTCAATAACAATTCAAATGGGGGTTGATTTTGATTATGCTATTGTTCGTTCACCTGTTAATCTGGGGGGCTAGCCAAAATTAGGCAGGTGGATGTGGACATTGTACTATGCATATAGGGCTGGCTTTGAGCAAAACTTAGCATGTGCTAGATGACAGCTCAGGGTTGCTGATCTAAGATTGTTTGCCCAGGAGAGGGGAAATTTTATTTAGGAAAATTCTGTGGGCAGAACTTAGGTGCATAATCAATATTTCTGGAATTGAGTTACACTGATTTGACTTAATTCAACAAACATTGATTAAACCCCTTGATGTAGCCAGTACACCAAGATATCTGTGTAAAATAATATAGCCTTTCTTCAAATGGCTATTTCAGTGTTTTTATGTTAGCAACAGTATGATGAAGGGATAGTGTGCGTATGATCGCGGGAGCATTAATCTCAGCTGGTGGTGGGAGAAAAGTTCCCGAGAGATGGTATTAGAGCTTGGGAAAAACAATTCTTGGCCACATTTTGTTATCAGGCACTAACTAAATGTGGAAGGGATAATGGAAGATGGCAGAATCTCCATCTGTCCATCCATCCATCCATCCATCCATCCATTCATCCCATTTTAAAAATAGACTATATGCTAGGTGTTGGGATAAATGATAATAATATATCTCTACCATAAAAAGGGCATTTACTGGGTTGAATGGTAAATCTCCTCGGCCCACTCTCCCTCCCCCAGCATATATTCCTAATCCCTGGAATCTGTGAATGTGTCCATTTGGAAACAGGGCCTTTGCATATGTAATTAAGTTAAGGATGTCATGATGAGATCATGGTGGATTATCTGCATGGGTCCTAAATCCAATGACCAGTGTCCTCACAAGGGGCACACAGAGGAGAGACACAGGGAGAAGAGAAAAAGGCCATGTGAAGATGAAGGGCAGAGATTGCAGTGATGCAGCCACAAGCCAAGGATGCCTGGAGCCACCAGAAGCTGGAAGAGACAGGATTCTCTTCTAGAGCTCTTGGAAGGTGCTGCCAACTCCTTGATTTTAGGCTTTTGGCCTCCAGAACTGTGAGAGAGTAAATTTCTGTTGTTGTAAACCACCAAGGTGTGATAAGTTGTTGCATTTGCTCTAGTAAATTAATACAGGACATAAACAGGTAATTTTATTCTGGAAATTCACAGATGGAAGCTAGCTCTTTCTGAGCTTTCGGAGGCCTTTATAACTTGTTCATTCAGTCCTTCCATGAGCACAGAACTCAGGGCCACTGTGCGCACTGTTCTTGGTGCTGAGTAAACAAAGGTAAGTAAGACACAGCACGGCCCTTTAAGGAGCTCACAGATGGAAGCAAAGCAGTAACTACCCGACAGAGCGAGAAGGGCCCTTAGAGGGGTAAAAGTTATTTTCCATCCTAAAAGTAATAATGCTCATTACAAGAAGTAGAGTGATTATGGAAAAAAAGAAAAATAAATCATCTGTAATCTCTCCTTAAAGAAATGATTACTGTCATGATTTTTCCTGCATATAATTTTTTTAAATAGTTGCAGAAATCACATATATACTATTTTATATCCTGCTTTTTAATCTACTATTATAACACAGGCATTTCCTGATGTTATTTCAGTCCTTCAGCCACATAGTTTTTAATGCCCACATCTAGGAGATACACATTAAATTTACTTAATCTTTCCCCTGTGGTTGAATATTTGATTTACTAGCACTTTTTCATTATTATAAATCATGCTGGGACAATCTTCTTCCGTATTTATGATTATTTCCTTTGGCTAGACCCCTAGATGGGGAATCACTGAATCAAAGGGCATGAACATCTTTAAGGTTCTTTGAACATTCTGCCAAATTGCTTCCTTGGGGGTTGTTGGGCTTTGGAAGTACGTGATGAAAGATGAGTGTCATAGCTGAGGACAGGCAGGGCCGGGCCAGAGAGAAAGAGCATTCCAAACATTCTAGCAGGAAGAGACATTCTGGAGTCACCGAAGCCACAGCCCTGGTGATGTGCTGTCCTGATATGAAAGCATTGCCAGCGTCCTTGCCATTTATAGAAAGCCAGCTTTGAGCTCTTCCCTGCTAGGACAGTAGTGCTCCAGGCACACTGACCTTTTTCTCTGATCCCAGAACACCCCAAGCTCACTTTCACCACAGGACCTTTGCATTTGCTTTGTTCCTCTACTGGGAATTCTCTTTCCTCAGAACTTGTCATGCCTGGTGCCTTCATATCATCCTTGCCTCCAGCCACTTCTATCAAGTTGGTCTTATTCATAGCACTTATTGTTACTGACCCATAGTCAACATTCAATAGGTATTTGTAGAATGATGGAAGTCATTCACTCATTTGTTTAATCTATGAATATTTTCTGAGGGCCCCTTTAAAATATTCCCATTGCTCTTCAGATAAAAAGCAAAATATTAATAGAACCTATAGAACTGGTCCAGAACTGGTTTGTACCCCACCTCTCCTCTCTTATCTTGAATCACATCTTGCCTTAGTCTTATACATCAATTATACTCACTTTCTTTATGTATTTGAATGTGGATGCTTCCTACTGCCACAGGGACTTTGCACATGCTGTTCCTTCTTCCTGAAATAACTTCTTGTTTTTACCTCATTAAGTCCTATTCATCTGTCAGATCTCAGATCAATGGCACTTCCTTGGAAATCTTCCCTGACCCCTTAAATGAGGTCAGATTCCTCTATTATATAATTTTTTAGTTTCCAAAAATTGTCCCCAATGAACCACACCTTCTGGCATTCATGCACTTTCATGGTTCCCCATTTCTTTAATCTACTCTGGCCCTGTGACTCATTTCACTGTCCCCTCTCAGAATCCAGCTACCCTGCTGTAAGAAGCCCAAGCCACATGGAGAGGACATAGGTAGGTGCTGTGGTTAAAAGCCCCAGCTCAAAGTCCAGCCAACAGGTAGAATGAACCATCGTGTTGAGCTTTCATGTACCTCCAGCTCCAGCTGCCATTTGACTGTAACTATATGACAGAGCCAAAGTCAGAACCCAGCTGAGCCCAGTCAGTCCACAGAATCATGAGAAACAAAAATAAATGTTTGTGTTAAACCACATTTTTATTTTTGGGTTTTTATTTTTGGGTTTTGTTTTGGCTGAGCCAATTGTCACTTCATGGCCACCAAGAAATGTTTGGGGAATCTACCATGGTGTGAATTTCAGGAGAGGGAGGGTTTTGCTTTCCAAACAAAAAAGCTGGAAAATCAGATATTGCCTTTTTGCTCCCTAACAGATAGGGAATGCCATGTGCCCTGAGCTCAGCCGATCGGATGTTCCTGCCTGTGTCATGAAATCTGGAGCTAATGATGCAGAGAAGCAGGAGGGGCTTAGGATTCAGTCTGGTAGCCCTTGTAGCAGCATCTAGCGTCCAGTGGTGGCAGCTCTGACTCCTTAACCAACTCCTCTGAGGTGTAACCTTGGCTGTGCTTTGGTGGCCCAAATTCCCTTAGTTCCTGTCCATCCATTTGACGAGTTGGTTCTTCAAACTGGCTGGTGGTCCTCTGGGCTACTTTTTAGCCTTCCAGAAATTTCCTTTATGTGTAAGTTAGCCAAAGTTGCTTTCTGCGGTGTATGACTGAGGATGCTGACTAGTTACATAGTACTCAGCATGGTAACTAAGGCATGAAAGGTATTTAAAAAGTATTCTTAAAGGAATGGATGAGTATGTGTCAGGAACCCAGGTGGATATCAGGGATTCCAGGATGAATAAATCTCTAATTCAGAGAAGCTTATATTTTACTACATTACAGATAAGCAAATACAATAATTATAGGTAAGTACTGCAAGAACGATAGACACAAAATTATGGAAACTAACTGTATCTAGGAGAGGGAGGGGGAGAGGATCCCTTTGAGTTATGTTAGTGCCTATAATTAGGACAGCAAATGTTTATTTGTTGACTGGATGAATAAATAAATGCAACATGGAAATAATGTATATGAAAAGATTTGTCAATTGTAGAGTGCTACATAAGTGGAAAGTACTGTTCTTAGACTAACACTGGATTTCATAAGACTATGTTGCAAATAGAAAACCCAAGTCAAACTAGCTTAAGTTAAAAGAGAATTGATTGGCTCATATAGCAGAAAAGTCCGGGGAGTATAATAATTTCATTATATTATTATTCATCATATTCAATATTTCAGTATAATAATTTTTGAGTATTGTCACCCAGATCTTCTTGGCTTTGATCTTACTTGCACTGGCATCATTCTCAGGTTATCTCTAAATGGCAGCTCCCAGATATTTAAGATGTTTGTTTCAGCTTCGGGCTCGGAAGAAACAAACAGAAAAAGAAACTATTTCTGGTTGTTTCAATATAAAAGCTTGGGGTTGCATCAACTGGACAAGATTGGCCTTGTGTAGATAATATATATGATATATATGATACTCAAATTGGCCTGACCTAGTTCCTGGGTCTATCTCTGGGGTTGGAGTAGAGCCCAGCCCTACTGCAACTACTAGTGGTTGGGGTCATGGGCACTGACTATGGTTAAATCTTGGTTCTGCCACTTAAGAGAAAATTACATATTTATCTCTGTGTTAGCTGAGACATCTCTCAAATGGGAATTATCATAGTACCTACATCAAAGAGTTGGTATAAGGATTAGATGAATTAATATATGTAAAATGCTTAGCCTGGCACCTGGTAAGAGCTTAATGCATGCTAGTTATCATTCTTAGGTATTGCTTCATGCACTGAGAATAGGGAAGGGATGGTTTCCAAAGGAAATTCAGGGAACTGTTACCAGAAGAGGGTATGAATGAATGCTCGAAAGGCAAAAACAACAAACGTCCACTACACTTCATCCCCAAGTTCTAAACAACCAACTGATGGAGGTAAGAAGCCAATAATCTCTTGCATGAAGCCAGCTGGGATTCACAGCTGCCTCTTGGTATCAGTCTTATCCCTCTAGGAGAAGTTCCAAAGCGCAATCATGCCCACCTGATCAACACCCGGCAGGGCTGAATGTCTCCCTGGCAATCAGCCCTCATTTTTCTAGGCTTCACCTTTGGGGCAATCTTAGAAAATTCATGCCCTGGCCAGCCTGAGTGCATATTAAAACCATTTCAAAATGTTGGAAGAGGAAGTCTGCATGCTTAATGTGTAATTTAGCTGAAAGAACTGGAACAACTTGCATTTTGGTATGTTCCTCATTTTGCAAATGAATGTTATTTTCATAATGGACCCTAATGGCTCCCTCGGAGTTATTCTGGTCCGTCATATTAATGTGGATTATGGTGCTTTAATAAGAGTTGACTTTTGACTCTTTGGACTGTGCATCATGGTTGCCTGGCTGCTCATGTATCAAATCATCAGTCATTATTGTTCTTGTAAATTAATATTTATTCCTTATTTCATTACTTCTATGGGATAAGCAGGAACCTGAATAATATATCAACAAGCCCCAAGCTATGTCAAAGGCCTGAAATGACAAAGGACTGGTTTTTTAAGTCCTTCTAAAATTCTAGTCCAGGAAGCATAGTGCCCATATTGTTTAATTTTGTCTGAGGTCTCTATGTCTTCATCATTCTTCTATTCTCTTTGTAGATAGATTCAAGAGATGGTCCAGACTTTTAATTTTGCTTAGCTCAATCTGTTTCAAGATGGGGTGCTCACATCATAGAATAACTGGGTAAGAAGGATTTTCGAGAATTCCTGGAGAGCACCTCTGGCAGAGAACTGGTTTTGAGCTAGGTTCCTGGAAAGAAAACATAAACCCTTTTAAAAAATTTCTTAAAGGAATGCTAGAAAATCCACAGACCCCTCTGTGCTAACTAAGAGTCCAACACCACTGCTTGGAGACACCTGGGGGGTGGCTGTGACAATCTACAGCTGTTGGGCACCTGTGACACACTCTTCCGCTTAGTATACAGCAAGATTTAAGGCTTTGTTTGGTTTCTTGGTGCAGCATCTTATGAGTTCTAGACTCACTGCTAGAGGATAACCACTAGCTCCTCTCTTTCCAGTACACAGACCCTCCTCCCACCCTCCCGTGGGAACTGCTTCCACAAGCCCCATTCTAAATGGCACCTCTCATCATGTCCCGCTTCTCCTGTTGCCTCCTACCTGGGCCTTAACCTCCTGTAGGGCAACCACTTGCTTTACATATTCCGGACAGACTCAATATCAAATGTTACATGGCTTTGTTACAATATGTGTCAAGCTCTATACACATCCTTGGTTTGCACTAAATGGTCACATGATTCTCCCTTCATTAGCGCCATTACTGAACAGTCCTCAATTGCTGCCCCATGGGACAGTAGACGGCACGGTCAGCAGAGTCAGAGAGACTAGGGTGCTAATCTCGGCAGGACAAACTTACTAGCTGTGCAGTTTAGAGCAGCTTACATCACCTCTCTGATCCTCAGTGTCCTCGTCTGCAAAATGGGCATGCTCATATATACTGTAAGGGACTTTGTATGAAAATCAAATGAGACATCAAAAACACACTTTGCACATTGCTGGGCACACAGCAGATTTGCAGTAAAATGGTTGTCGTTGCTATTTGCAAAATCATCCAGGAAGACGGGAGACAGATTTGTCTCATCTGTGGAGGATGCTGGTGCCTATTCTCCTCCTCTAAGCTCCATTGGACCCCTCCCTGTCTCTTTCTTTTCCTTCCTTCTTCCTCAGTCTCTGGTCTCTTTCACCTTTTTCAATCCCACCCACAGCTTTGAGAAGATGGAAGAGGATAGAGCTGTTTATTTTGAGACTAAATTCAACATTGACCCTCAGAAAAAACAACCCCTGCAATATGCTCTATTACCACATAAGCGTCACATTTAAACAAAGCCTTTTGGCCTGAGCTGAAAATTACTGTCCCGCTGGGAGGCATAAACTGGAGGGGCTGCCCGCGTGGAGGAGGGACGCACGGCAGCTGGCAGGCTGTGTCCGAGGGAAGGAGTAGCCGAACTCCCTGCTGTATGCATTGATTTCATTTGGAAAATTGTGCTCCCCTTTTTCCCTCCACAGACAGGGGAACAATAGCAATCTGTTAAAATGTTGGAGAGCAGGAAAGCAACCACTATATGTTGAAATTAATAAGACCCCCGTTCATCTACCCGCTAGAGAATTCTGTTGGGACTGCAGAAAGGTTAGATGACAGAGTCTAAACATGATATGTGGCTATGACTCTGCACAAAAAAATACCAAAAACCAACCAAACAAATAATAGTGGAGCAGAGGCACTTCCCCTTTGCGTGGGTAAAATAATGTTAATGTTAATGTTAATTTTAATTTTTTTTTTTTTTTTTTGAGACAGGTTCTCACTCTGTCACCCAGGCTAGAGTGTAGCTCATAGGCTAGAGTATAGCTCATCGCAACCTTGGACTCCTGGGCTCAAGAGATCCTCCCACCTCGGCCTCCCAGAGTGCTAGCATGACACGCATGAGCCACCTCGCCCGACCTAATATTCATAAAAAGCAGGCATTTATTAAGCACTTCTTATGTACCAGGAATTGAGCGAGGTGGGAGCTTGACATATGTGAACTCATTTAATTCTTACAACCACTCTGCAAGGGAGGTACTATTTTTATCCTCGGTTTTGCAAATGAGGAAATAGACACAGAGATGTTTAGTAACTTACCCAAAGCCACACAGTCTGTGATTTGTGCCCCACATTCTGGCTCCAGAGTCCATGCGCTTCATTCCCTCCTGTACTGCCTCATTTAGTGTGAGATGCAAGTGAGTCTGCACACACTGTATGTGCACTTCACTGGGGACACTGAACCAACACCTGTAAACCTGCATGGATATCTCTCGTGGACCTGACACCATGCTGCCTTTGGTAGATTATGGTTGTTGGCACGCATGTCTTGTCATCCCCTTAGATGTTGTCAGATCCTTGAGGATCTTTCTGTTTCAGTGTTCCCTATAGTCCCGAAAGCTGCACCTGGCACAGAGCTCAATGATTGTGTGTTGAGCCGAGAAGGGGTAGATGCTAACCAGGGTGATGCTGACTGTAAATGTGAACCAGACATTGCAGAGAAGATGGAGACCAGTGAGGCACAGAGAAGCAGAGAAAGGTCTGGGGCGGAGATGGGAAATGAAGTCAACCTTGACAATTTAGATAGAGGGTGGGCTGAAGAAAGGATGCTCAGGGTAGGGAAGACACATGAGCAAAGGACAGAAATAGGAAGCAAGATGGTGTGGCAGATGCTAATAGGGATATCTGGTCAACCAGAGTGACAGCTTCAGCTTGGTGCAGCAGGTGGTCACCTGGGCTGGCGGAAGTTCTTTAGCTGGGATGGCGCATGGGGAAGGCAGTGCTTTCAGGAGCCTGAGGGGCCAGTATGGCCCATTGGTTAAGTGCATGGAATCTTGGGGTCAAATCTCAACTCAGCCGTTTTTCAGCTGTGGGATCTTGAGCAAGTCACAAACTGCACATCCCTCTCAGGGTGCTCAGAGAAGATTCAATGAGATGATGCGTGGACGGCGCCTAACAGTTGACAGTAAACAGTGTCAACTGCCACTATGTATCTGAAGCCACGAAGTGCAGGACTGAGGAGGAGAGAGACTGAGTGGGGTTGGGTGGGGGTGAGTCTGAAGACAAGGGCAATTACAGTAACAACAAGAAAAAAATTCTAATATTTAATTTGCTTTACCCTTTGGCTCCTCGTCACGTAATAACCCAGCAGGTGAGTGCTAACCCTACAATCGCATAGGAGTTCATGCCGATTTGGGTCACATGTGCTCTGTCTGGCTTCCAGGCGGACAGGCTTTGTCCTACCCTATGTTGCTGATGTGGTTCAGGATTCGAAGATGAAGGAAATTTCACTGGTGGAAACATCCTTAGGCTGCAAGTGGGGGACATCAGGTAAGTGCCCTAACTTTCTGGAGGTCTCTATTTAACTCCTTCTGTCTTTGAGAAACATACACCCGCCTGCCCCTATCTCCTAGAGATTCTGCCAAGGCCACTTGCTCCTTTTCCTCCGTAGAATCACCATCTTCTGTGTACCCCATTAACTGAGAAGCTTTGTGTCGAGCTTAACTTTCTGTAGTTTGTTTTATATTTTGTTGCCATTTCCAAACAAATTTATAACTTTTTAATTTTTTTAAATTTCTAGGACTCGAAGGTGAGCTCCAGGAGGGCAGGGGTTTATTGGCTTGTTTACCATTTTATCCTCTGCCTAGAACAGTGCCTGGCACATAGTAGAGGCACGATAAACATTTGTTGAATGAATAAGCATGCTTGTTCAAACTACGCATACCTCCCTGGGAATGCTGTCTGTCCCTGGCACATGTGCAGAAAATGCTAGCTAGTCCTGGTAATATTTTTATGGCAATCAGCTCGCTCATCTCCCCAGCCTCACTTCCCGCAGCCCCAGTTCAACAGCTAGACTGTCCATTCTGTTCGGTCAATGTCCTGAGGTCTTTAGGATCTTTTATGTCTTATTTCTGAGTTCTGTAAGAGGCACAGCATGGAGTAGATGCCCAGTTAATGCTGAGAGACTGATTTGTTGGTGTCGTGCAAGTGCGTGTGTGCGCGTGTGTGTGCAGGTGGACACGGGTGTGGTTTCCATGCCACCCTGCCTTCCGTGGGGCCGGAGGATGTTTGCTGAAGTTAGTCAGAATGGCTGGGACTCAGGACTCTTGGGTTCTCTTCCTATGATTCATGGACATTCTGGGGAAGTTCTGTGAAGCCCTTAAACTGTGGTGAAAGCTGGTATTTAAAAAAAGAGGATGACTTCGTTCCCTGTTCCTTTTTGTACATTTTTCCACTAGCACACAAGCTCCTCCAGGAAATTTTGGATCTTTTGCCATCTTTAGAACAAGTCATTTTATTATTAGTATTTATTTTTACTTTTTCTTTTTTTCGTAAGCTGTCTACCAATTAGGCATTCACTTGTAACATTTCATTCATTGTTTTGACACTCACTTACTCTGCCCCTACTGTGTGCCGGGCACTGGCTGGCAGGACAGAAACAACACACATCTCTGCCCCTGAGGGGCTCCTGGGGTGAGGCGGCTGACAAGGGCCTGGGAGCAGAGATCTGGGGGAGAGGTGTGGGAGGGTGGGGCAGGGTGAGGGTCGGGGATTCAGGGATGATGTCCGGAGGCGGGAGAACTCTGAAGGAGAGCTCACACGGTGCCAGGAATCATGCTAAGCACGTTATAGACATTATCTCATCCACTCCTCACCGCTCTATGAGGTAAGTGCTATTATCCCTGTTTTTGTGCGACCTCAGATGAATTACTTCACCTCTCTAAATCTTAGTTTCCTCATCTGTAAAATGGGAACTGTAAAACCTCAGAAAGTTACAACGAGGATTACATGTTTGAAAATGTATGCAAGGTATTTAGCAACATGCTAAGTTGGCGTGACTAGATGGCTTATAAATGTTACCTACTGTTATTATCATGCTGGGGAGCGAGGGGAGCAGGGGGTGAATGATTTGTTCAAATTCCCTTAGAGCGTAAGGACCCAAGCAGGATCCTGTGCTCTTGGATGCAGCCCATACCACTTGTATGTCTGCTTGGGAGTTTAGGCAGGGTTTGGAGAGTTTTTTCTGGATGAAAATGTTTTCCAGCAAGATTTTCAGCAGGAGGTGGGCCCCCTGCACCTCTTAATCTATGCCATGACCCCATTCATAGTAGGTATGCTAGTTACCTGCTTAATCTCTAAAATGGACATGGTCACCTCCTTCCTTGGCTTCCAGACATGGAAGCTCTTGTTCCAAAGTGTCCTCTTCCTTCTGCATTTGTCAAGGAGTTATCTACAGGGGAAATCATGAAGCCAGCAGAGGACGAGGGATTCTCACCATGGAGTTTCTGGGTGGCAAATAATAAAAAGAAGTCATTCTTATAGGGGATGGGTGGAGGGAAAGAAAAGAGCAAAAAAAAAAAAAAAAAACAAAACAAAACAAAAGGGAAAATGAAAGCAATCCATTTCTGGCTGTGGCGCTGCTAACTGAAATCATTTTTTGTCCTCTGTACAAGAGTCACCACCAAGCTCTTCTTGGAGCCACCTCCCAGGGCAGTTGTAAGGAGCCCTGATAAAGATTTATGTGGTTTGTTTTCTTTCCCCAAGCCTTTGAAGATCAACAGAGGAGGTAATGTTTATGGTTGGTTGGTTAACCCTATGGCTCTCTGGAGTCTCCTTCTGTGACCCCCGGGCTGAGTCTCAAGGCAGGAGGCAGCAGGCCTGGGCTGCCCCATGTGGGGAACTGGCTGTTGAAAGGCCAGGGTTGGAGACAATTTCAGGCCCAATATTTCTGGAGACTTTGCTTACCACAACAGCGTCATCCCAGCAGAACGCCCCCAGCATCTTCGGAATAGAACCAATTCATCCCACAGGGGAGTGAAAGATTGAAAATCAGCGTCAAGAGGAAAAAAGAGGTTGGGGGGTGGTGCTTATAGGGTTGGAATAGCAAGACACGAATAGATTTGGCTCTGAAATTGCTAATCCTGATCAGGTGAAGGCAGAATTGCCCAGGGTTCTCCGGTGTGAAGGATGTTATAGGAAGATATGTATATATTTAAAAAATAAATGAATCTCTGCTTTATTTTTTTAAATGTTAATATTTTCCTGGCACTGCCAGTCAGTATTACTTGTCTGGGTGTCCTGAACTTCATTTCTGAGACCCAGCTGAAAACCCTGGACAGCTGGAGGGAGGCAGACACCTTGGAGAAGCGAAATATTTGGTATCCCTTTCCGACCTTATTAAAAAATTAATCCGTTTGTTTTTTTTTCACATGTTCCTCCATATCCGAGGATACTACTACTGAGAGAACATTGGAAAAACATGTCTTTTGGAGTTACGTTGGCCAAGAGTTCAGGGAATCAGAGGGTTTTAGTTCTTTGCCTCAAGGAAACTCTGTAAATTTAAAGCTCCAGATCTTCCATTTCTAGCAGTGAGGCTCTCTAGAGTTCTCGCTCTAAATAAGAGTCACAGGGATTCCTTTGAGAACTTAACCTCAGGAGAAATATTAGTTTACTCATTTATTGATTCACTGGTTCATTTTTCAGTCAATGGACTGGCCACAAGGTACTCAATAAATTTGCAAATCATGTCAAAGCTCTCAGTGAATCCATGGCAGTCATTTCCCACTTGTTACAGCTGGGGAAACTGAGGCATGGCGAGTTTGAACAACTGGGTCCACAGCATTTCTGACTCTCTGTATTCCTCTGGGCTGCTTTCCCCAGAACCTGTACTGGAACAATCCTAGACTTGGGAGCCAGAAGGACCTGAGCTCAAATCCTATATCTTCTACTTACTTCAGGTGGGGCCTTGGGCAAGTTATTTAATTTCTTCAAGCCTCAGTCCGTTCATCTGCAGAATGGGGACCAAAGCACTGGTACCAACTTTGCCAGGGTTGTGTGAGAATGAAACCAGACAAGGTGTTCAGAGTCCTGTATGAATAAGTTTTCCATTGGGGAGTATGAATATTGGCATTATTAGGTTTGCTCTCATCCTGGGGTCTGAGAGGAGTGCTGCAAGGTGCCAGAGAGCCTAACTGGCCTTTCAGAGGTGTGGATCGCACCTTGGGTGCTGCACTTTCTGTGTTGGGCAGTGGTGGTCTTGAGAGCTGTCAGCTTTGGTTTCTCCACCAGGAGGTAGAAATATTTAGCATAACACGGTGACCTCATCAGGGGCATACCAGATGCTATCATCCATAAACAGCCGTTTATTCAAGTCGAGCAGGCCCCACATGCCACAGGTAAGCTGGGGAAAGAGAGATGGAATTGTTCAGTCCTGCAAGAGTGGAGGTCAAATAGAAAAGCAACACAACCCTTACTCATAACTTCCAATTGCTGCAAATGTTTTTTTTTTTTTTTTTTTTTAAGCAGGTTAAACAGGTTTTCCATTGGAAAGGTGTGGAACAGACCCGAAGCAGGACAATGACAAAATTTTCTTTTTTAAAAAATCGTCTTCCTCCTACCCTTCCCCAAATCCACTCTCATCTCAAACCGTGATACTCCTGACCCCACATTTCAGCATTCATCACTGCCCCTGTTTCCCACCCCTGAAGGAACGTGGAAGGCACAAGTGAGCCCGATTCAACTCCGTGAAGGCACACTCTTCCCAAATGAGCAAAAATATTCCCACTTAATAATGTACACAAAATATTTATGAAATGAGAGGGGAGAGATTCAGAAGTTATCGTGGGAGCTGGCAAAAGGTAGTGCCAAATGTATGTGAGAGCATCTCTGATGGTTTTCTTTGCGATTGCCGTTTAGCATGTATGTGTAGACATGTTCTTGCTCCCTCCCTGGAAGGCCCCCGACTCCCCACCCCCAGCCCCAGCTGCACACGCACACAAGAACCCACATATGTATGCGTGCACGCTCCGATCGAGGAATCCAGCAAAACACGGGGCTGTTCTTTATAGGCCAGGGAGCTTGCTGTTTTCATTTCTGTGCACCTGCACCCCTTGCCTAAGACCCCCACTACATTGCCTCCGCCTTGGCCAACAACACGGGGATGTGTGTTTCTGAATAAGTCACACATTATGCAATTTGGTTTCCTCAGGAATTTGGTAGGAAAACTCTGGATCCCCGTGAATTGGGCTTAATTGCATCCTTCAGGTCTTGGGCATATTTCACCTGCTTTGGGTTTGCTCTTTGGGAACTCCCCAGTCCCCATTAGTTCCCTTTTTCCCTCCCTACCCCCAGGAGCTTAATGCATAATGAGGTTGAGGTTTCTACTTAGCAGGGCAATGAACTGGGTGTGTAGGTGGTAAGGACAGCCTGGGCTTCCCCACATTCTGGTGGCCAAAGGGTGGGTAGAGAGTGGGCTCCAGGCTTCATGTTGATGAAGAACTATTTCCATGTATTTGATGTCCAGCCACGATGGAACCCTATTTGCAAATGCTAAGTAACCAACCTGGTCAGTATGGTACAAATTATCAATAGCAGCAGGGGGAATGTTGACTGTTGCAACTTGGGCTTTGAAGAGATTACTGTGCTCTTGGTGCAATTCAGGATTAATGAGGTCTTAAATCCAATTTCCATTTAGTGGGTCTCTAAACCATGGCAGAGACGGTGTTGCAAAAACAAAGCAGTGGCTTCTCCCTGGTGGAGGCAAGCCAATCTGGACCCAAATGAGACCTAGGGGAAAATCATCTCAGGGTTATCTTTGCCTTACTATGAAGGTGACCTTACTTTTTTACCCAAAGAGAGGATCGAAGGTTGGGGAATCAATGGTTGCTTGTTAGGATGTGAAGAATGAGACGAAAAATGAAGAATTTCGGTTCTAAGCTCATCCTCAGACACCCAATGTAGATAATCACCTTTACAGTCTCCCTGAGACGTGGTGGTCCTGCTTCTTGTTGAACACAGGGATCTTCATATTGCTTCAGCATCATTCAGCGCGGGTACCATTCCACTCTTAGACAACGGTTATCATTTGAATTTTTTTCTAGTAAGGTTAAATTGGTCTCCTTACCAGATCCGTCTTTTTGGTCATTGAATTACTTATCTATTGCTGTATAACAAATTACCTTCCAAATTTAGCACCTTAAAAACAACAAACATTATTATGTCACAGTTTCTGAGAGTCAAGAATTCAGGAACAACTTAGCTGGGTGGTTTGGGCTTAGAGTAGCTCATGAAGTTGCAGTCGGGAAGTCAGTCAGGGCTGCATTCATCTGAGGCTTGACTGGGGGTTGGGAGATCAGCTTCCAAAATGGTTCACTGGCACGGCTGTTGGCAGAAGGCCTCAGTTCATGGCTGGTTGTTGGCAGGGAGCCTCCATTCCTTACCAGGTGGGTCTCTCCACAGAGAATACAACTCGTGTATTCTCGTGACATGGCAACTGGTTTCCCCAGGAGAAAGTAATCCAAGGGAAAGAGCCAGGAGGAATCTACATTGCCTTTCATGACCTAGTTTTGGAAGTCACACATCATCACTTTTGTCACATTCTAATCAATAAAAGTGTGTCACTAAGTTCAGCCCACATTCAAGGGGAAGGGAATTAGGTTGTTAGCCTCCATCTTTTCAAGGGAGGAGTATCAAAGAGTTTCTGGACCTATTTTTAAGCTACCATAGTCATAGTTCTCCTAAATGGTGCTACATAAAATAAGTCTATTTAAATTATCACAGTAGCCCTCCAGATATTTGACTGCAGTTATCATATCTTAACACCTCTGACTAAATATCTTCAATTCCTTTGACTATTTTATGCATGACTTAGCATATGTCTCCCCATTATCTTTTTTTTTTTTTTTTGAGACAGAGTCTCACTTTGTTGCCCTGGCTACGGTGAGTGCCGTGGCGTCAGCCTAGCTCACAGCAACCTCAGACTCCTGGGCTCAAGCAATCCTACTGCCTCAGCCTCCCGGATTACAGGCATGCGCCACCATACCCGGCTAATTTTTTCTATATATTTTTAGCTGTCCAATTAATTTCTATTTTTTGGTAGAGACGGGGTCTCGCTCTTGCTCAGGCTGGTCTTGAACTC
>CAUYSK010096671.1:0-39834 GCA_963575035.1 Avahi laniger | reverse complement strand
GAGAGATGGGGTCTCACTATATTGCCCAGGCTGGTCTGGAACTCCCAGCTCAAGCAATCCTCCTACCTTGGCAGGATTACAGGTGTGAGCTGGCCCCATTCTCTTAATCTTAAACTAGTCCCTTTCCACTCTCTATCTCCGTCTATGGGAATCCTTCTGCCCAGTCCTCAACTCCAAGCTGTAACGCCAGGAACTCCAAGAAGACTTCCTGGTTCATCTCCTGCTTGGCATCTGGCAGTGTTTGGTTGCAGGCACTCATGCTGCACTTGCCATATACACTGTATGGTAGGCATCCAAGTGTCCTTCCTACCTCTGACCCCCACCAGACTATGGCTCTCAGGGGCTGGGACCTTAAGCGGGACATCCCTGTGCCCTCTGTGGCCAAGGGCTCCAGCAGGTGCTTGACGATGATTGTGAGCTACAGACAGACGGGCTAACTCATGGGCCAAGTGCATAAATGGGAGTCTTTTTTTAGCACCGACAGATGCTACCGTTTCCTTCTCTCCACAGCTCCTGCAACTTGCAGGGAGTGAGGGGGAAACTGAGGCCTTAGAATCAGTATGGCTCCTCCCTGCTCCCCTCCCCATGTTTGATGTCAAGGCCAGTCAACACTGATCCAGGATTTCAAATGTCTTCGGCATCGGGCAGAATGCTTGATGTGTTTTAGATTAAACTAAATGCTCAATTAACTCTAATCTTCAAAACCAGCCTCTGGGCCGGGTGCAGTGGCTCACGCCTGTAATCCTAGCACTCTGGGAGGCCGAGGAGGGCGGATTGTTTGAGTTCAAGAGTTTGAGACCAGCCTGAGCAAGAGCTTGAGACCCCGTCTCTACTAAAAATAGAAATTAATTGGACAACTAAAAATATATAGAAAAACTAGCCGGGCATAGTGGCGCATGCCTATAGTCCCAGCTGCTCGGGAGGCGGAGGCAGGAGGATCGCTTGAGCCCAGGAGTTTGAGGTTGCTGAGAGCTAAGATGACGCCACGGCACTCTAGCCCAGGCAACACAGTGAGACTCTGTCTCAAAAAAAAAAAAAAAAAACCAGCCTCTGGGCTTGGTTCTGGGGTTACCCAAGTCTTGGAACTAAGAGGAGACCTCTGAGAGGTGAAGCGACTTGCTCAAGCCTCATGGTCAAGCGTGCGGAGGGGCGAACCTCACGCAGAGGCGCCCGCACTCTCCTCTGCCAAGGCACACGCTGCGGGAGGGAGGACGATGCTCGTGGGAATGGGGTCCGCAGCCACTGGGCACAAGGTAAGATACAAATGCTGAGGCCCTGTGGGACTGAGAGGGGCCCAGAAATCTGCACTTCTCCAAAACTCCCGGGCAGTTCTTGCTCACTGACCTACTCATCTAGGACAGCAGGCGTGGTCTAGAGCTTCTCCTCCAGTCCCGTGAAGACAGCCCTTTTTGAGACTTGCTGCCTTTACTCCCGCATGAGCTTCTGAGGACCATGAGGGAAGCTTCTCCCCATCTCACACCCCTTTGCCACACCATGCCCCCAGCCCGTGGCTGCTGACGGTGGGTGCAAGCAGAGGATGTCCCCACCGACACAAGTTGGGCCCCAAAGGTTGAGTCTCCTTTGGGGGCTGTTTGGTCCATCAACAGCCTCCCAATTAGAATCATCAGACAAGAGACTCCTTCTTTCCTGAGGGTCCAAGTCCCTTTGCATGACGGGCACGCGGGTCCCCAAAGCCCGGGAAGGAGGGCCAGGCATGGACAAAGGGCTTCGTGTTCACTGCTTAACACCTTCATGTTCAGCTGAAACAGATTTTCTTTCTCAGTTAAGCTCTGAGACAGGCCGAGGGTTTTCCACCTGCGAGCCACAGACTCATTCCCAGGGATTTATCGGGCCGGTTCCATGCGCTAAGCACGCCTGCAGGTGCCGGACGTGCAGCAGTGAGCAAGGGAGCTGCCCACGCGGCTCTTCCATTCCAGTGGGCATGTGGGCCGGGGGAGGGCAACGATTAACACGCACCCTGTTGCAAAGGGTGGAGGCATCTCAGCTTGCCATGGCAACAGTTGCTGGGTGACGATGTGAACCAAGCCCCAAACAGCCAGCGCCGACAGCCTGATGGAGGGCACTTAGGAGTCGCTGGGAGGCTATTTCCTTGGGAAAACTGTTGAGTGGAAAAACCACTGAAGAGGTATAGCCCGTCTGAGTCACAAGGAAAGAGGAAGCAGGGGAGGCAGAAAGGTCAATAAGGCCACTGCCCTGAGTACATGAAGCGGCAGATGAAGGGTGACTGGCAGGGAAGAGCCAAGGCGAAGCTGCTCTGAATCCTTGCCCAGATCAGAACCAGGAAGGAAGGTGGAAATTTAGAGCAGGGTTTCCCAAAGGGGGTCCCATGGGGCACCAGTCCAGAGAGATGCTCTGTGGCGAAAAGGGGATTCCGTGGTCAGATACGGCAATGCTGCCTGCTCTGTTCCTTTGTGGGAGATTCCCAAAGTACATTAGCATAATAAAGGCTCTGAGAAGTCCTGCAGCAAAGGATCCCATCTAGCATTGATTATCTCAGCATTTCCCAACTCACTTGACCATGGAACTCTTTCCAACACCTAAACCAACATCCCTAGAGAACATTCCAGGAGACACTCCACTTTAGAGCAATAAAAGATCAGGGCGATGTGAAAGAGATACTTCTCCAGCCTGGAGGTGGCTGCTGGTTACAGGCAGTAGTGACAGCCGAGAGGTGGGGACTGGAGGGGAAGGGGTAAGGATGTAGCTATGTGCCCCGTGACTTTAAATGATTTGCTACTTGTTTCTCTGTGGATATGGCTAATTAATATCGAAGTTCAATTGCTTTTACAGAGTTATGATCTTCGAAGAGAAAGCTCTGATAGGAAAGCTGAGTCCTTGTCTCTGAGTCGTGCATGTACATCTTCATGGGGGGAGGGGAGGGGACGCACACTGTGTGGCCGCGCCCTGACACTGCGTCTCCAGCCACCTGGCGGCAGCTCACCTGCTCCCGAGTTATCAGCCTGGCAAACTCACGGGTACCGAGTGAGGACAAACGTCATGGTCCTCCTGGGAAAGGGGCAGCAGTGAGTTTTGCTAGTGGGGTGGAAAGTAATTATTTTTAAAGTCCTATATTTGCATTAACATTGTGATTTTTAAAGCATCGTCATGTTTGCTCTTTCATTTTATCGTGTTAATGCACTGAGGCTCACAGCAGAAACGGAGGCCCACATTACTTACGCCTGGACTGCAACCTAGTCTTATCACTCTCTGGCCAGTGATTTTCCCACTGCCCAGGAAGAAAAGGCACTACGGGTCCTTTCAGTGGCTCCAAGGCTCGTGCCCCACTCGTTCAACAAGTATTTATTGAGACGTACAATGCACAAGCCAAGCTGTGTTCCAGGCATAGGGATAGAGCAAAGAACAGAACGAAGTCTCTGCCCTCGTGGAGCTTGCACTGCAGTGGGCAAGACAGATGACTGTCATCAATGGAATACGACAGACATTGTGTTTGAAGAGAAGTAAATCAGGATAAGGGATTGGAGATTTACAGGGAGTCTTTCTGGGGAAGAGCCTTTTGAGTAAAGACCTGAATGAAGTCGGGAAGTGGCCCATGCAGAACTCTGAGGAAGAGATCCAGGAGAGGAAATGGCAGGTGCAAAGTCCCTGAGGCAGCGGTGCGTTGGCCTGTGTGCAGAACAGCCCCAAAGCAACGTGGACACAAGATGGGGGAGAAGCTGAGCTGAGAGGAGCAGGCAGGGCCAGATCACGCAGGGCGTTAGGCGAGGGCTTTGGATTACGCTGCATGTATGAGGGCAGGAATGGGGTCTGAATTACGTCTTTGACTCGTTACCCAGCGCATTTCGCAGCACGGGGGATCGTGCATGCAGGAGCTGTCCGGGGCTCTGTGACAGCGAGAACTGAAGGCGGCCGTGGGTTGAGATGAGAGGGTGCGGGAGTGCCGGACTGCGGTTTAGAGCTAGGCGGATTAGAGGACACCCGCCCTAGCTCATCAGGGCTCCTGGAATTTTTCCAGGTGGGCCAGGTCCCTGAGAAAAACATGGGTAGTGGCTGGAAAATCATTTGTCCTTCAGCTGGGAAGAGCAAGGCGTGGGTGAAAAGGAGCAGCTAGAGCCTTCTTGATCCCTAAAGGACTCAGGAGCGGGGCCCCTGGGAGGGGAGGTCAAATGCTGCTGCCGCCTCCTGACAGCCCTACCCCAGTGTCGGTTCCTTATTCTTGCTGTGCTCCGTATCTGCGCCTGCTGTTTATTCTCTTGAAAACACTGGTGACATCTTTTCCCAGCATGCTCTAAGAGAAGGGCTGGAAGAGCGGCCCTGCCTAACAAATGACAGCAGGCATAATTTATTCGTCACCTGCTCCAGGCAGGCACAACACCATATGCCCACCAGTGGCATCTCTTACATGCCTCGCAACAACCTTATACCATTGGAATTATGATTGCCATTTTGCAGGTGAGGGAATTGAGGTTCAGAGAGGGCAGGTAACTTGCCCAAGGCCACGCAGCAAATAGGTGGCAGATTCAAGACTCAAAGCCAGATTATTAAAAGAATGCTTTCAAGTCCCTGTGTCTGTCTTCATGGCCCTTTGCTTTCCTCTCTTATACCCCTTATTCATCCCTGATATTTATGTAGCATTTAACAGTTTGCAGAGTGTTTTTAAAGTCTCAGTATCGTTTCGCCTGGTGTTCCAGAGTCTCTCTGCTTTGAATAGAAGCACCCTTGTCTGTCTTCTCCTTCTTCCCCTCCTATGCTGGAGATCCTTCTGGACAGAGAATATTCCTCGCCTGCTTTTAACCCGCCTCCACCCCCTACCAGCACTTTGCACAGCAGACCCTTAACGACTGTCTGAGGAATTAATATGTTGGGACTCTGGGACTAGACTACCTGGATTTAAATCCTGATACTGCCACTTATAAGCTGTGTGACTTTCGGTAAGTTACTTAACCTCCCTGTGCCTGGGTTTCCTCATCTATAATTCTTACTAGGATTAAACAAGTTAGTTTCTGGCACATGGCAAACACTATAGAAATATTTGTTGAACAAATTTTTATAAATCCATTTTACATTTCCCTTCCTTTTTCCCTCACTTCTTTCAACTTAATAATAGTAGCTAACACTTACACAGGATTAACTAATGCCAGGCCCCCGTCGCAAGCACTTTGCAGACCTTCCCTCCAGGCCGGAATCTGCCTCTTACACTTGAACAAGCCCCAGGATGGGGGTTGCTTTGGGGGTCACAAGTCGTCTGGTGGGCACGAGTCCAGGCAGTAACATAACACGGGGGGTATCTCCCACAGGACCCAGGGATCGGCAGACCTGGACAGAGGTTGGCCCGGCTTTGGTTCTGAGCATCTGAGAAGGTTACAGATCCTCAGCTACAAAGAAAGGGCCGTAAAAGCAGCAAACAGAACGCAGAGGGCACAACTTCAGTATACCTATTTGCCAGGCGACCCGTACATAATGTGCTATAAAACCAAGATTCAACAACTAGAAACCTCCACAAGGAGGGCATCTTACATGCAAATGGGCTGCCTTAAGGGGTAGGAAACGGAGGCTGGCCCATCTTTTTTTTTTTTTTTGGAGACAGAGTCATGCTATGTTTCCCGGGCTATAGTGCCGTGGCATCAGCCTAGCTCACAGCAACCTCAAACTCCTGGGCTCAAGCAATCCTCCTGCCTCAGCCTCCCGAGCAGCTGGGACTACAAGCATGCGCCACCATGCCCGGCTAATTTATATATATATATATTTTTAGTTGTCCAGATCATTTCTTTCTATTTTTTAGCAGAGACAGGGTCTCGCGCTTGCTCAGGCTGGTCTCAAACTCCTGACCTTGAGCAATCCACCCGCTTCAGCCTCCCTGAGTGCTAGGATTACAGGCGTGAGCCACCGCGTCCAGCCTGACCCATCTTTTTTATGTCCCTGGATATACTCGCTTTGAGGGTAGAGATCATTTCCTGTTTCGGTGCGCATTTGAAAGGGACATTCCCCAGGGCTGGGAGGCACCCGTTGGAAAGTAACAGGAAGGGGCTCCTGGTAACATTTCCACCTGGGAGCTGCTTTCGTGAGCAGGGTCAGCTTGTGAGCTGGACACGTACTCTGGGTGCTTTTCCATATGTGTATGATACTTCGATAAAAGTTTTAAGAAGTATACTTCTCTATCACTGCAGTGTTCGTAATGGGGAAACAATGGACATGGCAACAAAGTCTGTAAAATAAATGATGTCACATCTGCAGCCACCAAAAGTAATGAACTAGTGATATAGGAATGATGTGGAAAGATGGGAACAGACAGTGTGAACTGAAAACAGGAAGTCACAGGGCAGATAGCATCATCTCATCCCTGAAAGGAACGTTGGATTGAACAGCGTCAGACAGCTACCTGATCATTTTAATCTGCAATTTCATGTGGTCCATCACACACACACACACACACACACACACACAGTATGCATAATATGTGTGTAAATTTATTTAAAAAAAACTGAAAAAGTATATCTTGAGTTGTGAAGAATGGGGGTAAAGTAGGTTTTCAGTTTATAGGGTATACATCTCTGCATCTGTTTTCATTTTAATTTAATTTTTTATAATGAACTTGTTTTACTTTAGTGATGACAAAACAAAACTACAATCACAAAGATATAACTTATTATTTTTCTTAAATGCCAAACTCTCATCCCTCAACGTTGCAGGGTGGACCTGGGCAGTGAGTCAGGATTGGGCTGCAGAGACTCTTGGGTATCTTCCAAGCCCACATTCTAAGATTCTAGCAGAAATATCCCGAACCCGAGTGAAGTTCAGCAGTGGCACTTGAAGCAAACGTACCTGTAAAATTTTGGAGTAACTGATCACAATGACCAGTCCTGGAACCAAGAAGTTCAAAGTCACAAAAGACACATCCCATGAGATTTCTCCAGCAACGGTGGGCCAAACCAGCGTGCAGATCTGAATTTCCTAGTCACAGAAAGGAAAAGAACATCACTGAAATGCTGGCTTCTTCTGTGGCCTTTGGCTCGGTCCTAGCTGGGGTCCCCTGGCGCTGTTACACTGTTCCGTTACACTGTTGCATTACATTGTTACACAGCTGGCATGATGGCCAGTCCCAGAACCCCTCCCTCTGTCCGCCACAATCCCACTCACAAAGCACTTTGCTTCTGACTCTCTGAATAAGCATAATTATTATTTTTGTTCTCCAGGGAAAGCAACTGAGCCTCAGGGTCCCAAGCTGGCAAAAGCTAGCGTCAGCTCCCAGACGTGGTCTTCCTACCTCCCTGGGCTGAGACACAAAGAGCTTTAGAGCCTTCTCTTCCATGCCTGCCATTTTACAAAGGAGAAAACAGGCCCCTCCGCCCAACGATGACATCGATTGGGAGGGACATGCTACACATATGCATGTCGAAACAGGAACAAGGTTTCAGAGTAGTCACATCGTGTAAGTGGAAGGCAACAGGGTTGTATGCTAAGGCATTAAGTGTTCACATGGGGGGTGTTAAGGTGTCCACAGTATGTCGAGCTGCATTAAAGAACCCAGCCATTTAGAGCCTCAAGGCCAAGATCAGCCACAACTCTCAGTCAGTTCCAGATGTAAAGCCCCTGGTATGTGGCAGAAGAGCATGAAGATTTATGATCCTGCTGATATCACTGTGTTGTGTTTTTTTTTTTGTTTTAATTTGTTTGTTTCAGACAGAGTCTCACTTTGTTGCCTGGGCTAAAGTGCCGTGGCATCAGCCTAGCTCACAGCAACCTCAAACTCCTGGGCTCAAGCGATCCTCCTGCCTCAGCCTCCTGAATAGCTGGGACTACAGACATGCACCACCATGCCCGGCTAATTTTCTGTTACTAGTTTTTAGTTGACTGGCTAATTTTTTTTTGATTTTTAGTAGTAACGCGATCTCGCTCTTGCTCAGGCTGGTCTTGAACTCCTGAACTCAAGTAATCCTCCCGCCTCGGCCTCCTAAAGTGCTAGGATTACAGGCGTGAGCCACCATGCCTGGCCACTATGTTGTGTTGATTCAAATGTTTGACACTAACTACACAACCTGAAACATGTGGGAACCTCACTGAATAGTTACTAATAGCTCCTGCAATAATCTCATGAAATGAAAACACAAGTCAATGAAAACAGACATATCTGCGTGTGTATATACAAACTTCCCCCATACAAACTTCCTATGTCCACTTGACTATAGGTAAAAAAACTAGAAAAAAAATTGCCCGAAACCCTTCCAGACACATAGAACAGATTTTTAAGAGCAGCTTATCTGTAAAAAAGACCATATAATTGATTTTTCATGGAAAAGGCATCGTAACCAATGTCCAGAAGTAGTATTATCATGCATAGCACCATTCATTTTTTCATTCATTTGACCAATATTTATTGAATGCTACACTAAGCAAAAGCAAAGAATTTTTAACATTTCCCAGCATGCATCACAATTGAGTGGTCAAACTCAAGATACAGTCACTCATTTTCCTATTCAGTATTAACAGAAGATAGCAACATCTAATAGTCAGTGAGCATTTACTATACACCAGGAAGCACTTTACATACGTTATCACATTTAATGCTCACAACAACAAAGTACGTATTATTTTTCCCATTTCACAGAGGAGGAAACTGAGGCTTAGGACTTCCTTCTAAAATAATAGTCTCAAACAATAAAGGTGTGGTAGGTTTTAATCACACAGTAATTTCCCCAAAGAGCAACGTGGTTCCAGGGACTTACCAAGAAAACTCTTTCAAAGGTGAGACAAGCAGGAAGAGTGCTTTAATTACATTTGCACCTCGAAAGGGGAATGAGAACGCTTCTTCCTTTTCCTGTTTTGTTAGATGCCTCATAAATGGACTGCGCCTTCTAAAACTTTGTCCCTCTATCCCCACCATCCACACCTGGCGGGAGAAAGTTTATTTAGATCTTTTTACATTTTGGTGATTGGAAAGAAACTTGTGACTCTCGAGGATCTTCTGAATTCTGGCAGTGAGGCTGCTACCACCGCTCTTTAGAAAATCTGTGCATCTCCCACCTTGTACTCAGACCTCTGCCCGCCGGGACCCCTCGTTCCAGTACACTGGCAGCGAGGCAGAGGGGCAGATGTGCCCGAGCACCGGTCGGAAGAAACGGATTCCAGCCCTGAATGTGACTTGGTATCTAATTCCTATACTTGTGATGGAAAAATGTGTAGGGACAACAGAAAGACAGATGACCCTGGAACCATTTCTTAAGACCCTCAACTCTTTCCAAAAGCCTTCTCCAGATTGCCAAAGATCTCTCCAGGCCTAGCAAGATTTTGTAGACGAATGTGTAATGACGGAGCAAGGTGTTCTCTCCGCGTTACGGGTAAAAAAAGAAAAGCAGGTCCCTAAACCATATACCCCTATGGTCCCAGTGCACTGAAGACAATGTATGTGCGAATGCATATATAGACACGCGACACACATACACACACACACACACATGCACAAACATACAAAGATAAACAACTAGAAGGACACACTCCAGAAAGCAAACAGCATCTGCTCCTAGGTGGGACTCTAAGTTATTCTTTTGGCTTATCTGAATTTTCTCATTTTCCATGATGTGCCTACTTTACTTTCGTAAGAGGAAAAAAGTTCATTTTTAAGATAAATGGTGATCAAACATGAAATGCAGATCACCATGATAGTTCAGCAGACCTAACGAGCTATTTTTCAACACAGACAAAGAACCCATTCCAGGAAGCTTCCCAAATTCCATGACTTTAGTGACCGTGCTCTCTCACCTTTTGATTTCTGGCTCTCACTCCAGGCAGGGAGTACGACAAGGAAGTAAGATAAGAACGGTACACAGAGTCGCATACGTGAACTGAGTGGCAGTGTGACTGGCCGGGAGGGGGTTGCCTAGATGATAGATTTATATGCCTTTAGGAGGCTTTCTAGTATACTGTTGACTAAGTGCAGTTTCTGGTCTCATTAAAAAATAAAATGAGAGGCAGCCGGGAGCAGTGGCTCATTCTCGTAATCCTAGCACCCTGGGAGGCCGAGGCAGGAGAAGTGCTTGAGCTCAGGACTTCGAGACCAGCCTGAGCAAGAGTGAGACCCCATCTCTACTAAAAACAGAAAAAAATTAGCCAGGCATGATGGTGCAGGCTTGTAGTTCCAGCTACTTGGGAGGCTGAGGCAGGAGGCTCACTTGAGCCCAGGAGTTCCAGTCCAGCCTGTGCAATATAGCAAGAGTCTGTCTCTATAAAAAACTAAAATAAAAAATTTTGCTTAAATTTTTACTCAAAATTTTGCTAAGAACAGAAAGCAACACAGAAAGACGGAAGAAAATAGACAAAATTAGCCTGGTGTGGTGGCGGACACCTGTAGTCCCAGCTACTTGGGAGGCTGAGACAGGAGGATCGCTTGAGCCCAGGAGTTTGAGGTTGCTGTGAGCTAGGCTGATGCCACAATGTTCTAGCCCAGGTGACAGAGTGAGACTCTGTCTCAAAAAAAATAAAATAAATAAAATAAAATAAAATAAGAGGCACTATGCCCACGGAGATCTGAGTTGGTGTCATAACTTTTTTTCTGTGGGAAAATCATTTGGCTTAAGTCATTTTGATTGTAGGTGTTCTCTTGTAGGCTGCGACTTGTAGAGGAGTTTGGCTGTGTGTCAAACCTGGAAGGTGGGGCTATGAGTGCTCTCGTATTCTCTGTGCTTTTTCTGCACATTTGAAATGTTTTTAAAAAGGAAATTTGAACAACAGAAGCAGTAGGCCTGCCTAATTACGTAAGTGGAGCTGGCAGAATCAACAACAGTCTTCTTTAATTCATTTCCTCACCGACTCACCGACTCCAGACACAGTGGCTGACCGCTGCGAAGCCACAGGGAGGTGAGCAAGGCCCTGGCCCTGTCCTCTAGCAGTCAGGACAGGAGAGAGGTGCCAGGGAACTTCAGGACGGGGCAGGGACCTGGAAGCGCACAGAGAGCTTCGGGTGACCAGGGAGGGTGGAGTCACCCCGGAGGGGGTCGTTTCAGCTCTTCCTGGAAGGACCACCGCCAGGGGTAAAGGGAGGTCAGAGCTCAGGTGTCAAGACCAGAAGGAAAGAAGGTGAGAGGTGACAGACAACGAAGAGTCAAGTGTGACCTGGATGCCCCAAGTGTGTTCTGCCCACCCGCAACTCCACCTCTCCCTGGCCATCACCCATGTCCACGGATTCTTTTCGCGGGTGAAGCCCCAATCTACTCTTTCCAGCGCAGCGCCCTCCGGAACCCCAGACTCTCCCCACTGCCATGAGGACATCTCAGCAGGATGCCTCACGGAACTGTTAGCCTTTGAAGGTCCCACGCCCAGATGATTCCACCTTCTGCACAAGTCAGGGCACAGAGCTACCGTTCTCCAAGCTGCCGGAAACCCAGGCACAGGCCTTCTGCCCTCCTCCCCCTCTCATTTCCTCCTTAACAGCCACCCAGCCCGCCCACCTATCTCATCCTCACTGGCCTACTCCCCAAGACTGGCTGTCTCTCACCAGGTGAGCTCAAACTCCCTCACCTGGCCCTTCTCCTGCTACTTCCTGCCAACTCTTCCAGCACCTTCTCTCCTCCCCATTGCACTCCATACTCTGCACAAGCCTGGCTGAGGACCCTTGCAGGGCTCAGAACAGCAGCCAGCGCTCCCTTGTCCTTGCCTGGCGTACTTCCTCTCGTGTTCAAGCTCGGTGGAGACATCGCTGCCTTCCTGTACCATTCCCGGACCACCAGCACCCAGCAGAGGCCCTCCCACAGCCGTCCTCGGCCTGCCCCATCTAGGTCTGCTAAAGCGTGTTACTAAGGGCAGGGACTTGGTCTTACCCAAGGCAGCATCCCAGTGCCAAGAATTACACCCAGCACACATTAGGGGCTCAGAACAAAATTGCCAAATGCAGGAATTTTCTAAGAAGACTCCTCTTGGGGACAAGGACGTCTGTCCACAGGCACTGCTCAAGTGCTGGCTGCTCCCCACACTGGCCAGCAAATGCTGCCCAGTCCCAGCTGCTTTCCCGCCAGCTCCTCGGGTGGGTCTCCCTTCAGCAGCCCAGGGACCCCTTTGTACGTCATTGTCCCTGCCCCACCTCCACCAACGAAATGGAAGACTTCAAGGTCATTTTAAGGAATGAGGAGTCCTATTTGGATATTTCCTCTCCTATCAGCTTCTCAACAGAAAAGAAAGAAAATATCAACGCAAGACAAGACTTACTTTTTTATATTTAAAAAGTGTCCTCTGATATCAACAAAGGGAAGCAAACTGGTTTGTCTCCCCAGATAATCCACACTCAGTAGACATGAGAACATTCTCAGCCTGGTATTAAATCAGGGCAGGGTGAAGCACTAGGACCGAGTGACCCGAGGAAGTGTGAGCCCACGGGAGATGACACACGGAGGAACCAGACAGGGCGGGACTAAATTCTGGTTCCATCCTTTGTCCATTCTGTGACTTTTGGCATTTCCTTCTTCAGAAAATAAACAAAAGAACACCAAGTCGTGGGGTTACTCTGAGGACCAAGTTAGACCAGGATCCGGGACCATCTCCTTGAAGAGAAGGAGGTGCACTTGCGTGGCTTGTGCCGGGGGCAAGAGGGGAGGGCGCTCAGTAAATGTTTGTGGAATGAATGGGCAGCGCATTCTGGGCAGAGTGGACGGCTTTCCCTATCTGCCAGTGTGGGTCACCGCCCGGCCAGGGCCACGGCACACACAGGCAGGAATCTTATTGGAGCAGGGTGAGCTGACCTGGCCGAGATGTCAACGTTGCTAGGATGGGCTCACCCTCTTAAAATGGCAGTCTATTATATTACGGCAATCAGAAGAATTATACTGTTTAAAGAATGTTTAAAATGTTTATACCCAAAGATAAGGAAACCAACAACGGGGAGCAATTGTTATGCTCCTAACTGTGTATGTGCCAGGTGTTGGCCCATTTACTGAACATTAACCTCCATACAATCCTATGAGGTTTATACTGTTTCCATGCCCATTTTGCAGACAAGGAAAGTGAGGTCTCAAGAGGTGTGACAGCTTGTTCCCTGTCACGCAGCTCCTAAATGGCAGAGATGGAATTCAAACTCCAAAGTCCACACTCCAGATACCAAATTGCTAGCATCACTAGCACATCTACCACTTCATCTTCCCTTCCGTGAAGTTTCAGAGTCCGATTACCATGGATTGCTGGGCACCCATAGCCTGCATGGACAGAGACTGAGTTCCTGCTTTAGGGGGTCTCTCAGGTCAGCAGAAAGCTCTAAGGGGCACTGTTTCTCTGGCCAGCACTTCTTCAGGAGGGAACCAGTGTTAGTCGGTTCTCCCAGCACATGGTTTGGGCAGGAATATATCCCCCATCCCAAACCTCCGTATTTAGTCTCCAAGTGGGAGTGGGCAGGCAGAATACAAGCAGGAAGCTGGGACTATGAGGATTGAGAAAACAAGACTTTGCTAATTTTAAATGCGAGACTCCGTCAGTCTAGACCAGATCCTTCTCTGTCTCTTTTTTAAAATAGCCACACTCCTTTTTTTCCCTCTCATCCTTTTCAACTTACTTCTTGAACTGCTGAACCTATAAAATTGGATGTTTCCTACATGCTCAGGCAACAGCCCTTAAGGAACTGGGGAGTTTTTCTACCGGTTGGCTTCTTTGGCAGGTACACAAGTGTGTGTGTGTGTGTGTGTGTGTGTGTGTGTGTGTGTGTGTGTGTGTGTGAGAGAGAGAGAGAGAGAGAGACAGAGAGAGAGAGAGACAGAGACAGAGACAGAGAGAGAGAGAGAGATGAGGCGGTGGAGGTGGTAGACAGGCAGGGGAGAAGACAAGGAAGACGGAGAGCCAGAAGGGACTGTCCCACGTGTTCCACTACAAGCTCCTGCACCCCAACTCTACGAATTTCACTGACTAGGATTCCTGCAGGTAACTAACTCACCCGGCCCCAATGCACAGAGCAGGCTCATTCTCTCCCACTGACTTTGCCCAAATCCCTCTCCAAAGCCTCTTAAAACCAAGGAGGTGTTTCTTCATTAAAACAAGAGGGGTCTCTGTGCCCAGCCACCACAACACAGACCTCCACAGAAGCAGCTTGGAGCCACTCTGGCCATTCGGGAAGTACCGCAAAGGGCTCCAGCCACACTCAGGGTCCCTATTGGGGTAAAGTTCAGAGCGGCCAAGACACAGAAAGACCCCATCTATGCCAAGGCCTCACTCAAACAATCACCTGTGTCCATGAGGGCACAGTTTTAGACTGTGCTTTTCACTGGGATCCTTATTTTTTAGTGTTACTTTCCAACGAAGTAGGATTGTACCTGAAACAATTGTAAAAGGGAGAGGCACAAAACATACATCTGGAAACTTAAGAAACCTTTAAGATATATTCTATCTGGTCTTACATTCCCTGAACATCATTCTTTTCCGTGAGCAAAAAATGGGGAGAAATCCTTCAAGTTTTGTGAAAAATACAGAATACTGTAAATCAGTGAGAGAATAACTTTTAAAAAAATCTACGAAACTGATGGCAGAACCCTGGCCCCAGATAATCCACTGGGTCTGGGGCGAGGCCTGGGCTTCCACTTGTTTTAGAAGCATCTATGCGGCCCACCTTGACTCTCAGGTGTACCTGGGCTGACAAAGACAAGCCTGCCCACCCAACAGGAGTCCTTGGTCTGTCTGTGCAAATGGCACCGTGCAGCTCAGTTGATCCTGGCTTTCCTGGTCCCCACTTGAGGGGACAAGGACAGGTTTATATGTCTTTGATCAAATGCCACAGGCCTGATAAGGGCTCCTGCCTGTTAGTCATTCAAAACCAAAAAGAAACATTCCACAATGTATTCCATACAAGAAATAAATTATTAGAAACAGATGTTTAGAATTAATTTACATTTTTAAAAAAAGATCCTGCTCGTAGAGGATGCATTCTCCACCCACCCCACCCCCGAGTAAAAGTGTGAGAGACAGGTCTGGGGGATCCCCAGAGCAGTGCACTGTGTCCGGGCTCTGGAGGGTCACACACCCCAGGGGCATTTCTAGTTGCACTGTGTTCATCTCCATAGCGGGAAATCTTCCCCCAGGTGACATCTCACTCCACCTCCCTGCCTCCCCACCTCTTGTGACCATTGAGAGGGCCTGCCTTTGACACTGTGGTTTCTGTTTGAGAGGACATTGCTCAGGGCGCCCCACACTCCCTGTTGTGGGGAGCACCTGAGGGTTTGTGCCCCAGCTCTAGAAAACTAGTGACCTCGGTAGGGAAAGGGAGGGAGTGAGAATCCAGCCTGGGCAGACCCTCCTGGTGGCTAAGCCTGGAACGGGGACTCATGCTCCTCTGCAGAGCGTACAGACCAAATGCGCGCGCTCTCTCTGTCTCTTCGTGTCTCTCTCTCTCTCTCCTCTCTCTCTCTCTCTCTCTCTCTCTCCCCCCCGCTCTTTCTCATCGAGGCGCAGAGAACCACACACACACTAGGAAGACTGCCAGACCTGGCGGCCACTGTCCTCCACCTGGGACTCCGTGCCCAGGTCTGGTGTCCCAGGTGAATCTCGGCGGGCGAACCCTTCAACTACGGAGCTGGGCAGCAGCAGAAACAGACTTGAGCTGGGAATTCTGCACCGTGAGACACCAGGGAACCCAGAACAAAGCTCATCGGCCCAGCCACTGGCGTCTGCTCAGCCCTTCAGGAGCCCTGGATATCCTGAGGCCACCCATCCAAGGCTCCCAGGGTAAGACCTCATGGTCTGGTGTAATCTTTCCGTCTTGCAGTTGGAAAAACTGAGGATCCCAGAAGGGAAGTCACAAGCCCCTTAGAGGGAGCATTGGGTCTGAGGTCTCTGCTCTTTCTCCCCAACTCATGCGCTCGTGCCTGCCCGCAGGCTTTCAAAGCAGTACCATAACCCAACGCTCACGGAAACTTCTGGGTATGAACCCAGCTCCTCCTCCAATTATGGGTGAGATACCCTGGTCAAGTTATTCCTTGGTGTGCCTCAGCTTTCTCATCTGGAAAGTGGGTGTGATAATAACAGGATTGTAACACCTGACAAGAAATCAGAGTTCAGTACAATGCGATTAACCATCGCGTACTCCCGAAGTTGTACCTGGTTCCTGAGCTCCCGATTATTTAAACACCTCGCAATAGTCAGTGCATTTTGCAAGAATTTGTGGGACTCCACCTACAGCGTTTCGAGGGGCATTTACGCAGTGTGGGAGTGAGATTTAAGAGAGTAAACTTCACAGGGATGGGCACGGGTTCCACACACTATTAAGTGCAACAAATGGCCTATTGTTGTTGTTAATCATCACCATCCTATCTCACCACTTCCGTTGGACACCGCCTCCAGCCCGCCCCGGACACCTGCTCCAGCGCTCGCTGCAGGGCGCTCACCTGGTCGGCACCTGGGAGCAGCTGCGGGACCACGCGGAAGAAGATGCAGAGGGGCAGGGCGGCGAGCGCCGAGTAGCCCCAGATGAGCGCCAGCAGCACCATCCGTGCCCGCCGCCCAGGCCTCCGGACTCCGCGCTGCAGGCGCACGATGCACACCATGCGCTCCAGGCTGACGGCGGCCAGCGTGAGGATGGTGACGCTGCCGCTGAGGCTCATCACGTAGAAGAGCAGGTGGCAGGCGACCGGGCCCAGCTGCCAGGCCTCGGTCCAGCGCACTGCCAGCACTGGCGGGATAGCGCTGGCGAAGAGTAGGTCGGCGCAGAAGAGGTTGAGCACCAGGCAAACGGTGGAGCCGCGGCGCCGTCGGCGCGCCACCAGCACCAGGGCGCACACGTTGCCCAGCAGCGACACCGTGAAGATGAGCGCCAGCACGATCGTCTCCACTACGGTCAGCACCAGCCTGTGGTCGCCCTTGACGTCGGAGAAGAAGGAGAAGCGCGTCCGGTTGGCTTGCTCCAGGCTGCGCAGGGACCCGGCGCCCGCCGCCTGCGCGCACTCAAGGGACATGCCGGGCGCCCGGCGGCCCGCAGCGGTCTGGGAGCGCGCTCATCTGGGCGGTGACTGAGTCCCAAGGCGGGGACAGAGGGAGGGAGGCGGTTGCGACATCTCCCCTCCGGCCCCCTCCCGCCTGAGGAGCGCGGGCGCTGGGCGTAGGGAGCTGCGCCCCGGACGCGCGGGAACGAGGAAGTGCCGGGCAACGCCGGCTGCAAACACCGGGCTGGGCCTGGAGGCGGCGGCGAAGGTGGAGGGCTTGAGCCCTCTGGCCAGAGGGGAAGCTCCCGGGAGGCCTGAAACCCCCACCTAGTGAATTCCTGGAGCCCTGCAGGGCCTCCTCAACCTCCTTCATCCTTCAGGGGCACTCGGTGTGCGAGGCCTTTTATCCACCGATTTAGCTAAAATTGGTACAAGAATGTCAGAGCTGGACTTTGGAGATGATTTGGCCTGTGTCGTTCAGACTAAATAAACCCAGTGAGTCTGGAGGGAGACCCCAAAGCACCTTGTCATGGGCCCAGATTCTTCTTTCCAGGGAGTATCTCGTTTTAACATGTCTTAATAACATGGGACTTTAGGTGAATTATTTCCTCTCTCTGCGCCCCCGTTTTCGGTCTATAAAATGGGAATAATAATACCCCATTAGGTTATTGTGAGGCACTTGGCACAGTAATTACTGTTATCAAGTATTAGTTACTATAATTAAAATGCATCTAAATTTTGCATTCTGAACAATGATATAAAATGCTTTCTTGTAAAAAGGGTGGATTCCTACCAAAATTTTGAATAAACTTGACATCCCAGGAAGACAGATATTTCAGGGCTGACAGACGAACAGCAAGCGGTGAATGTACCTCAGGCACCCAGTTTGAGGAGCACTGGGCAATCCAGTCCAGTTAGAGATGAGGAAACTGAGGCCCGGCAAGAGCGACATGAATAAGGTGGCCCCTGATTAGTAATACAAGCCAGGCCACCTGCCCCGCCCCATACATTTCCACCACACCACTGCGGTCTAGTTTTCTGTTATGGGAAAGGAAGCAGTTAGAGAATGAAAAGTGTGCTTGTGGCCAAGACAGGGTGACCATTTCTGGACCAGCCACCCTCCCACCACCCACGCCCTCTCCTCACCCCCTCTGCCCTTTGCCACTACCAGGCCTCTCCCGGCTGCCCATTCTGGCTTGCAGTTGTCTTTGTGTATTTGCTAAGGGTTGGGTGTGCCGGTCTGAGGTGCCATCTGGGGAGAGGGTGCATTTGTGTGTCTGCCTCTCACTGTGTCATGTGGGTGTGAGTTGTCAGTACAACTTCTAACCCGAGGAGGAGATCCGATGTTGGTGGGAGATGCTCAGCTTGAACCTGGACTAGATTCAAATTGAAAAACAACCACCTTGCTTCCTGATGCAGTTGAAAAAGGGCAAAAATTGAAATAAAGGAAACTCAGAGAGATGGGGTTTTGGCAACTGTCTGATTAGGGTCAGGGATACTATTTTTGTGGGAGGGACTGGAGAGCTAGGTGTATGTGTGTATGAGAGAAAGACAGAGAGGGAAAGGGAAAGAGAGAGGGAGAGAGAGAGTTTTCCCCGGAACATACAACCGGGGTTGTACAGGTCTCTGTTGCGGGCTGTCTGGACTAGAAGGCCTCCTCCATCATTAACCTCCAGGGTTCTACTAATGACAAATGACAAGTGCAGAGACTCATAAACTTTCCCCATTCACATCATCTTCATTGTGCCCCTCGGCCAAAAGAAAAACCTAACAATTCCCCATTAACTAAGTAGCTGGGTCCAAATGACTTAATAAGACTTTATATCCTAACAGCTTAGTAGCCCTCTTGGAAAACAATACACATAAATTGAAAAAAAAAATTGTTGTTTCATTCTTAAATAATCACACTGATTTCCTGATGGGATGAGTGTACCTGTTGGGCTCTGCACAGCTTTTCAAAACTGGGAATCAGATTGGGTGACACCATCCTCATTTCCTGCTCCATGCTGGTTTTCATGTAGTACCTGCTTTTTATCACAATAACTCCTGACCACCCAGCTTTGTAAAGGTATGATGTCACGAGTCTAATGTTGAAACTGTACATTACCTAGAGCTAGTAGTTCACGTGGAGTCAGGCAGATGTTGGGTAATGCTATTTCCCGGGGCCACCTGAGTCCACACGGGCACCAGCCTTTGGGGATCAGAATCCTGGCTGTACAACTCACTGTGTGACCTTGGGCAAGATATGATAGCTTCTCACTGTTTCAGTCTTCCCACATATGAAAGGGGATAATAATGGTACCGACCTCATAGGGTTTGGGGGGATTAAATGAAGGTCCTTTACATAAAGCATTCAGCATAATAGTCATTGCGCTCTGTGGGTCTGGCTCCCTGCCCACCACCGTTTATGGACTGTGGACTGACCACCCTGTCTGTGGACAGTCTCAGTGTATGAAATTATTGTTAGAACCCCGTTCACTCTCAAATTGCCCTGGTTTGGTGGATAAATTATGTGGTCGTGCTTCCTTCACATTAACTCATTCAGTTTTCACGCAAGTTCAGACACTGGGAGTTGAAGCAAGGCAGCCTGATTCCAGAGTCTTCGCTCTTGACCATGAGAGCAGGGTTTCTTAACTGCCAGAGGCTTTGCCTCGACCCCCATCCCCAACATTTTGTAATGTCTGGAGCCATGTCATAACCGGGGGGTTGCTACGGGCAGTGGGTAGAGGTCGGGGATGCTGCAGATGTCCTACAATGTACAGGACACTCCCCACGAAAAAGAACTATCTAGCCCAAAATGTTGACAGGGCTGAGGTTGAGAAACTCTCTTCTCCTGAGACTTCAACAAGGCTTTACCTCTTATTGTTCACTCTGCTGTGGCATCACATCTAGTGACAACAGACCAGAAACGTTATCATATTTCTCACAGGGGTTTCACCGCGACCTCTGGCACCCCTTTGTCCAGCCCCCTGGGGGAGGCTCAGCCTCGTGCTCAGGCCCCAGATGTGCACGGCTGCAAAATCCCTTTCCTAAGGCAGGGCTGCGTCTGGAGTCACGAGGGTGGACCGAGCTCGTGTGTTCCTGGGAGACAGGACAGCGGGCAGGTGTGGGCTGAGCGTCATTGTGAAAGTTATACCTATTGCTCACAGTCATTAATTGCTATAGTCATGCTCCTTTGTCTCTTCTCTCTTCGATAAAACCAGAGAGATGGAAACAAGGATCCTCTAAGTGTATACAGATGGGCCAGTTTCTAAGCTAAGGGGAAGGCCAGCATTGCAGACTCAGTACCTCTTTATTTTATATTCTCAACCAAACCAGAGTTCGGGGTGCACACGGGAACTTTCTGTGTATTTTCCTATCTTTCCACTGGAAAACTTTTATAAAGTTTATCTAAAAATGCTTACTGGCCCATTGCTCCCTCTCTAAACCTCTCTGTGAGAGTCTATCTCTGTCAATTTTGAGACAAAAGTCTTTGTGGGGACCAGAGTATGTCTTTGCAAAATCGGGATCTATTACAGAGCAGATTGCAAAGGGTGCTTATCCCTGTGGAAAGATTTCAAGCCTCCCTCTTGCCTCTGTTCCTCCCATCTCATCAGGGTGACACCCCTAGACCTCCAGACCCAACTGTCCTGTTCACCGCTGAGTAACCCCCTCAGCCAGGCCGGGATGGGGTGAAGGGGAAGACCACCTTGCACTCCGAGAAAGGCTCCTCCTGCCCCTTCTTCAAGGAAGCCCAAGAGTTCCCAGGTAGACACGGCGCTGAGGCGTTCCAGGCCAAAGAAACAGCACACACGAATCGCTGCACAGCACGCCTGGGAGGGGGCAGGTGCTCGGGTGTGCCTCAGGCCTGGGTCATCTTCACCGTCCACGTCACACTTATCCACCAAAAGAAAGAAGTCCAAGCAGAGACTGGAAAATGAAAGAGCTACAGCCAAGCAGGACTAGTGATCAGCCGCCTGCTTGTGAATTGTTCACACACCAGGCCCAGTGCAGGGATCGTGCAGCATCTGCTTTAAACACGGTCTGGTGGCCGGGCCACAGCTACACATGCAGGGCTTTATATAGATTACAGAAAGGTGCCCGCTTTGAGCAGACGAGTTAGGAGAAGGCACCCCTTCCTCGGGGTCGATGCAGCAAAGGCTCCCGGTTTGGCAAGCAGGGTCTGGCCAGGGTCAAGCCCCCACGTGTACCCCTCAGGTAAGCGTCCTTTGCAAGGTGTGACCTGCACGCTGGTTTGTGGGCTTGTGGGCAGCAGTGGCCTTTCACACTGGCCCTCCCTGCGCACTTATTGGCGGTTTCTGCTCAAGCTCTCAAAGCCCACCCTATGCCTATCCCATCAGGGGCATGGCCTGGGCAAGGATCCCTGTCTGTGTCCCACCGAGCCAACCTCACGTGCCGGGGAACTTCCTCAAGATCATCGCTGCGGGAGTCTCGCCTGAGGCCATGACGAAAGGAGAGCAAGGGCCAGCCCTTTAGCAACTGCGAGGACTGCGATGTCCTCACGCTGGACGACCCGCCTGACGCTGTCGACAAGGCCCTGGTGTAACTGAATTCTCTCTCCCTGGCAGATAAAGAAGCCCCTGCTGCCCTGAGGGGGCCTTGATGAGACAGTGGGGAGCGGGTGGACTGGTGGGTGCAGGGAGAAGAATAATAACAACAGTAGTAATAATAACAATATTAATAGTAATCAAACACTTATGTGATAATTACCATTTTCCAGGCACAGTTTTACGCACTTACTTGTATTAACTCATTTAATCTTTATTAAAATCCTATGAGGTAGTGTGGTGGTTATAAAATGTGGCTGCAAAGTTTTTGATACTCCTTGCTTCAAAAGGCGGAGCCTAATTCTCCTCCCCTTGTCTGTGGCTGGGCTTACTGGCTTTCTGCGAACGAATAGAATGTGACAGAAGGGATGTGTGATTTCGAAGCCTCGGTCATAAAAAAGATACAGCTTCTGTCTGGCTCTCTCTCTGGTATCGCTTGCTCAGAGGGAAGGCAACCGCCATGCTGTGAGGACACTCGAGTCGCCCCCTAGAGAGAAACCGAGGCCTCCCGTCAACCGTTAGTACCAACCTGCCAGCCAGGTGAGTGAGCCTCCTTGGAAAGGAGCTTCCCACCCCAAACGAACCTTCAGATGACCCTGACTGACACCTGAGTGAACCTCATGAGAAGGTTCATGACAGAGTTGCCCAGCTAAGCCACTCCCGAATACCTGACCCATGGAAAGTGGGACATAATAAGTGTTTATTGTTTTAAGCCACCAAATTTTGGGGTGATTCGTTTCACAGCAACAGATAACTAACAAAGTTGGTACTTTTATTATCCCCATTTCACAGATGCGGAAATTGAGGGACAGAGAAGTTATGGAAGTTGCCTAAAGTCCTGGTAAGTGTGCCTTGAAACCAAGCAGTCTGCCTCCAAGGTCATCCTCTTCACCACAACAGTGAACCTCTCAAGAATCAGAATCATGGGACAACCAAGTTCTGTCCAGGAAGTAAGGCTCAGGGACCAGAGCAGTGGTTCCTATAGCTTGAGTGCTCTTGGTCCTGCCCCTTGCATCACCTGCGTTCTACAGTCTTCCTGTCCAAACCGGGAGCTGCTAAGAGCCTTTCCAATGCATCTCTTTCCTGCTTAAATTGGCCAGAGTGCACGAACTCCTATTGCTGGAGTTCCGAGAAACCTGATCAGCAGACGATCCGACATTACTGCCCTCCCCTCCCCCCATGTTTTGAAGGCAGTCTTTATTTTAAGGAGGGCCCGATTGGCCCAACATGGGAGCTCAAACGCATAAAAGGATCTTGGATATCACCTTGTTCCAGTCTTTCAAGGAAAGATTCAATCAAACCTCCCAAATATAACATTTTTTAACTCAAAAAGGAGAGTGATTTAGGAATGGTTCATTTCCACTTAAGTGGCAGTTTTTCTCTATGGACCCCTCTTGGCCAGGAGCCACAGCGGCCAGCCTCATAAGGAAAGAGGTCCTTTCGACACATGATTGAGCAAGTACCTCATGCCAGGCACTGGGCCCTGCCCTAGAAATGCCCAGATGGCAGGTCAGTGACATCGGCACATGCCCAGAAGAGCTTTCCATAGTAAAGAAGTGGCTTCACTGTAATGCTGCCTGTCTCAGGGATGACACCAGCCAAGGTCTTGCACAGTGTTGCACAATTGCTCTTGCATCACTTTTTTTGTATTGGCTTCTTTATTTTTTTATGCTTCTTATTACAAAATGCAAGAAATAAGTCAGAAAAAATAAATTGATTCATCATTCTTCCATGCAAAGATAACCCTGTGAGATTTTACAGTATAACTTTCCAGCATTTCTTCTGTGCTTCTGGGCTGTCTGTATGCATACGGGTATTTTATAAAATGAGGTTCATGGTGCACAGACTGTTTTGTTACATGCACTTAAATTTTTTTTCCCCAGCACATTATTTTTCTATTCTATCCTTCATTTCCCTCAATGCACATAACTGTCCTGTGGCATATTTAGCCCGTTTCTTACCTGGGCTTGGTTACAAAGTGAAAGGACACCCGTGTGCACTACACCAGCCCTCCAGCGATGGCTCCCAGAGGCCCGTCCCTGCTTTCGTTTCCACTGCTCTAAAGTGAAATGAGAAAAAAATGTAGACCATGTAGTTTTTTCCAAGGCTAAACACGTCAACACATCTACTTTTCATTGCAAGATTATATCCTGCCTATATTTTTGTTGTTGTTAAACTTCTTTTTCTTTTAGGACAGAGTGTTTGTGGCAGTCATTTTAAAAAAGAAACAATCCTATATAAAACAGCTGACAACTTTGTGTAAGTCGTGGAGATTTATAATAGAAGAAATGATCGTGACCTGTGCAGTCCGGAAGGCCAAGGACCGCTGCCTAGGAGATCTCAGTCAAGGCACACCAGCCTGGCACATGGCAATAATGACACACGTGTATCTACAAGCAGAGAGCTCAGAATTTCAAAACCCTTCCACATCCGTGCTCTGGTCTCATCTCGAAGGCAGCCCTCCGGGGCAGATGGTGGAGTGTCCTGTTTCACAGATGTGGCAGCAGGAGGGCTTGGCATGGCGAAGGGAGATGCGCCGGCTCGTCCCGCTTGTTAGGCCAAAATGAAACAGAATCGGGTTCCTCACTCACCCTCAACCCAGTGACCTTGAGGGGCTCCCCTCTGAGCTGCAGCTTCATGGTAAGGCTGGGTCCCACACAGAGTAGGGATGTGCAGCTGCAGAATTGAACCCGATGGAATATTCTGGGAGTCACAAAGCTACAATGTACTTCAGTGGCCAGAATCCCAGGCCTGGGGGTCTCTGCTGCTCCTGCTCGTCTCCTTGGCCCTCGAAAGGGGCTGCGGGCTTCACCACTCTTGTCACTGCTTGTGGGGTTGCGGCCAAGGAGGAAGAGTCCCGAGCCACAAGCCTCACCGCGAACATTGGCAGGAAATGCCCGATCATCTGGTGGCAGCCTCCTGGTTCGAGTCCTGCTTCTGTAGCTTCCTGACTGTGCTCTCCTGGCAAGTGACATCACTTCTCCAGATCTCTGTTTCTCCATTTGTAAAATGGGAATAACAATATCTCCCTCACAGGCTTACATAAAAATAAGATAATGAGTGTCAGGTCTTTAGCATAGTAAGGGTTTAAGCAATGTAAGATTTTTATTTTTAGCATCTGACACATAGTAGGAACTTAAAATATGTTTAATAGTTGAAATACATGAGTGAAAAGGAAAATGTGAGGTTTAGCACACCCTCCCGCTCTCTCTGCTGTCGCCGGCCTGGTCCTCAGGACGCTACTAAGAAGATTTACAAGGACAAGGGGGGCAGGGTAGGACCACGCTAGTCCTCTCCCCGCCCTGCCTGCATTGTCCCAGAGAAAAGACTGGAAATTTTAAAAAGCAGGGGTAGAGGGAACAGTACACAGGAGAAGTAAATATTGAGAGAGGGATGATTTGCCATAGGACAAGTTCTGAGCATGGGGTCCTTCCTTTCCTGGGAAATATGAGTCCAGTTGATCTGGGGCCCATGGCAGGGAGAGGGGAGTCTGCTGAGGCCCTACTCACCAAGGCTGGCCTGCCGAGGGACCGGAAGACACAGTGACTCGGCCTGGCTGTGGCCCAATGAGTGTCGGTGGCCGTCTCCTCTGTGCAGTTTGTGACCACCAGGAGGTGACTGATGGAGCGTCCTAGGAAGGGCCTCCAGGACACAGAAAGCTGTGGGATGCTTGGCAGCATCGGGCCCTCACTGCCTGGGAAGGCGGGTTAGGGGTGTGCAGGACTGGAGAGGGCGCTGGACCCACCTCGAGAGCCAACTTAGGAGCCTCGTGCCCCTGGCACAGCCATTCCCCTCTTGGGCCTCAACTCCTTCCCTCAGGAAGGAAAAGTGAACAAAATGAGCTCTAGAAGCTCTGCCAGCCAGGGCCTGGGGGAAGAGTGAAGGGAGGCCTTGAAAAGCTGCTCCACACTGCGCCCTGGTGGCCTTTGACTACAGTGACCATTGTCTCTCAAAGCTCAGGTGTCCACCCACCAGTCCAGCTACCTACCCACCCACCCACCAACCCACTTATTCACCCACCTGTCCTTGCTCCCATCCATCCATCCACCCACCCAGCCATCCACCCATCTACCCATCTATTCACCCAGCCAGCCAGCCACACACACACCCACCAACACATTCATTCACTCATCCATCCACCAATCCACCCACCCAACCCACCAACCCACTTATTCACCCGCTCGTCCATGCTTCCATCCATCCACCCACCAATCCACCCATCCATCCAAGATTTACCAAATGTCTATTATGAGCCAGCCAGGCACTGTGCCAGGGCTAGCTTCAAGTCCCAGCTAGTAACAACTGAGACCCAGCCCCTGCCTTATCAGACTCCCAGTCTAGCAGGGAAGACCTTGTTAAATAATTAGCAGTATAATGAGAGCCACAAATGAGGGCGTGCAGGGTGCAATGTGTGAGTTCAACAGGGGTCCGACAGTGCGTGTGGCTGGGCTTCAGCCCAACTAAAAAAGCCAGCTCAGAAACTTCCCGTCCTACCCGCTAAGCCACTCTTCCCAAGTCCCACCCTTGTCCCTTCTCGACACTGCAAAGTCCCATTCATCAGGGTGGGTGGTCCCTGCTGTGATGCCTTCTCCGCATCTCACGCCCCATCCCTGAATAGCCAGCTTGCTCTCTTCTCCGAGTTCCCACAGGAATCTGAACATCCCGACCATCTCCCCATATCATGATTATTTCCCTTTGACTTTCTTCCCCACCAGACTTTGAGCCACTTGCTGACAGTAACCAAGCCCTATTCATATTTGAATCTCATACCAAGCTGGGCACATGGTGGGCACTCAACAAGAGTTGGTTTCAGGAATAAATGGAGAGGCCGGTGGGTGAAAACACCCGGGTCTGAGTGCTGATCATTGCCCAGGTGGCCCTGGGCAAGCCAGGGTTAGGATTTAGGGTTGGTGTGCAAGTTGCATCTCACCGTCCGACTCTGATCAATTGATGGGTGGCTGCCCAGAGTGCTGTGTTGAGCAGGATCCTGAGGTAGCGTCTGGCCTGGTAGGAAGAGTATTGCCATTGACCGCCAATGTCCGCCTCGGATTCAGGGGAGCAGTGGCAACAGGTGCTCCTCATTTCTCACGTCCTGGGAAAGTCATTTTGCTCCTTAAGGCTTTGTTTTTTCTATCTCCAAAATGAGCAGAATAGACTCAATTATATCTGACACTATAGGATTCTGAACCCCGCAACCCCCTCTAGGGTGACTTTTCTTTGGGGACAGGAGCCACATGCCTGCCTAGCCCAGGGCCTGGTGCACTGGAGCAGGTGGTTGTCAGTAAGCGCCGGTTGGATGAATGATCATCATAAAACTCTGTAGAGAGAACAGGGCTTCTTACCCATTTTAACATAAGGCAAGCGGGGCTAGGAGAGAAATGACGTGCAGACACATGCCCGGAGCCACACGTAAGGCCCCGACTGTTCCCTGGGCCCTCTGACCCGTGGCCTGTGCTGCTCTCCCCAGCTAGCCGAATGCATCTCTCTGAGCAGACATTTCCCCTCATGTCAATTAAACAGCGGTCCCAGTCACCAGCCCTATGGCATTGCCACTCTACAAAGCATTTCCACTTTGCTTACCGCGCTTGAGCCTAACAAGAGGTCTGGCGAGAGAGGGGTGACCGTCACCCTCAGTCGGCAGACTGGAACTCCGATGCCCAGAGCGGGCACACGATCTGCCAGGGTCACACAGAGCTGGGACGCAAACCCAGGTTTTCTGGTTCCAAACCCCAGGCTCTCTCCACCTGCCCCTTAAGAACCAGCTCTTCCTTCCTCACGGCCACCTCTGCTTTTTTGGGAAAGATGAAAAAGCTTAGACATAAAAGGATGTAACAGGAGCCAAGTCCCCCTCTGTCTTGAGGCCAAGACCCCCTGGGGCCACCACTTGGGAGGGGGGTCCCTAGAAGAGGAGAGAAGGGGTCACGAGACCTGAGCCGTGGGGTACCAACTGTAAGACAGGCCTCCTTGGTCTTCCCTGAGACCCCGGGCTGGGCTCACACCAGCTGGGTAAACAGGAGCCAGCCCCTCCAAGGGCAGGGGTGTGCGGGGAGTCCAGCCCCTCTCGGGCCGCCTGTCTGTTGCTGAGGATTCTGGGAAGGAGGCGGGGAAGGCCAAGGTGAGAAGCTGACTGGGAAGGACTGGTCTGGGACTGTCCTCAGGAAGATGGAGACGACCTGGAAACCGATGGGAGAATGGCTGGACTTGGCCTGGCATTCACCTTCTCCCTCTCCCTGCTCCACACACGCCTGGTCCAATCTTCTTCTAAGCAATGTGCAAATATGTTACTTGGTCTCCTATGACTCAACTTTCCCACCTGTCAAATGGGCCCAGGGGCAAATTCTTCAGGACTAGAGAAACTTCTTTTCCTTCCACACACACCCCCTTTTTAGAGACCCCATCCTTCTCATAAACTCGTGACTCCAAACATCACATCGTCCGCTCCCTACACAGCAGCCAGCCAGACCAAGGCAAGCAGCTGTCTATGTGCGTGTGGGGGAACCACATCAGTGACTGTGGAACTGGCCCTAAACAAGGGCTTGGGGTTCTCAGAGGCCCCCGTGACTGTGGGAGGAATACCTCGTTTGTTTAGCCTTGGTTGCTTTCTTTGTAACACCTGGGACCTGAGGATATTAGGATCCCCTGGTTGGGGCATATTTTGAACGAGATTCTGCTTTCCCAGCTCTGACCGTGCCGACACAGTGCCCTCAGCTGTTTGCAGACACCCCCGTCCCCGCGTGCTTAAATCCAGCTCAGAGGCCCCCTCCTCTGGAAGGCCTCTCTGGTCTCACTCCAGCCGCCTGGAACTACAAGGGCTCTCTTCCCACCTCCTGCACCTCACAGGATTTTGCCTGTCTGAGGAAATAGCTTTCTATCTTCCTTATCAGTGCCCTGGGCTGCCCACCTCCTGGGACGGTGGCTCTCAAGGTGGCCTTGTCTCATCCTCCTCGGTCTCCCCTGTGTCCAGCGCAGGCCCTCAAGCGCAGCAGGTGCCCAGCACGGCTTTGTCCTTTGGGTGGAAATGAGCAAGAGGGCGGGTCCTGCCCCCTCTCTGGCCCTGGTGCACACTACAAAAAGCCAAGGGGGCCCTGCAGCTCTGAAATCCACTCATTTTCTTGAAACACCCAGAAAAGGTGAGACAAAAGGTGAGAGAGGGCTCAGGTTTTCAGCCATCTGTTGGGATCTGCGGCTGCAGGCCACACACGGGCCCCCAGAAGGTCAAGGTCAATTAACGGCTGGCTGTACGACCTTACCTTGTGGGTCCCTGACCTGGCAGCAGCCATTATGCACTCCCTCCTGCTTGCAGGATAAAAATGTCCAATGCACAGTATTCTGTGGATCAATGTACCGAAATGCACTGCCCATTGAAACGACCGCTCACAAAACCACAATAGCTGTCTTCCTCCAGTGTTTTCAAACAATGGGAAAACGGGGACGAGCGAAGGGGCCCTGCTCCACTCCTTGTCTGGTTCATCTTTGTACTCCCGAGAGCCTGGAGCAGAGTCGGACTCGCGCAGCCGGGAATGTGTGGCCCACCCCCCACCCCGGCGCGAGCTGTGCTCCCAGCACGCCTCCCCTTGGACACACAGGCTCTGCGGACTGCAGACGATCAGAGGCTTCAGGGAAATCAAAAGCAGCTACGCAGGAAAGGCCAGGGCCCCGCTGGAGAGGATGCTCTGCGGGGCCACTCGGGCCCCCGGGCCGGTGATTCATGTCTCGCTGCTCGGGTGGGAGCGCGGGCCGAGTACGAGCCGAATTCATAAGACCTTCTCTGTTTCATCTCACAGATGTTTCTGGGATGGATGTGTCAAGGAAAAGGAAAAAAAGCTGCCGTTGAAAATTCCAACTCAGCACATGTCCTCCAGCCTTCAGAGACGTGACGAGGGAATAAAACGCCTTTTCTCCTCATTTGCCCAACGTCTCGGGAGAAAGCTAAGCCGCGTCCCCGTCAGGGCCGTTCTGGGCACCTGCTGGCTACGAAGACGACCTCCTCATTAGTCTGACTTTCCTTCGAAAACAGGCTCTCGAAAATGGCATTGTGGGTGCGTGCGTGAGTGTGTGTGGCATCAGACGCCCCTCACTGCGTTCCTGAACCTGTTCCCCCACACGATAGAAGCTCACGTCCGAGTGCTTACTACGTGCCGGGCATCGTACTGAGCACCAATGAGGTAGATGTTCTTGTTATCCCGTTTTCTAGATGATTTGTCTACACGTATGAAAATACGCCCATATGTGTGCATGTGTACTCGTGTGCACAAAATGTGCCCACATGTACCTCTCGGTCTTTATAGATCCATGTGCACGCACATGTATACATGTCTGTGTGTCCCTGTACATACATGTAGGTGTATAGATGTCGTCCTCTTATGTCCTCTGTCACTGACGCCCTACTTCTCTGACTGTTCTTCGCGTCATCACTAATCCCGATGAGGTTAATGGTACCATTTCCATCAGAGGTTGGCAAACCATGGCCCACGGGCCGAATCTGGCTTGCCGCCCATTTTTGGAAATAAAGTTTTATTGGCGCGTAGCCACGCTCACTTGTTTACGTAGTATCTACGGCTGCTTTTATGCTGCAGTGGCGGCGCTGAGCAGCTTCGACAGAGATTGCGCGGCCCACGAAGCCCGAGATATTGGCTCTCGCCCTTTACAGCTTGCTGACACCAAATCAACGTCTTTCACATGAGGAAACTGACTCTCAGCGTATTTTAACTGTCCAAGGTCAGGTGCCAGGAACTGCTTAGTTAGCTTAACACCTGGCCACCCGCCAGACCCCTCACATCTGGGACAACTGCCGCTGCGCCTGCATACTTGTCACTCTGTCCCCAAGTGCTTATGCACCTGGCGGAAGGTCTGTGGGCCTGTTTGAGCCTTTCTGTGTGGCGCATCTGAAAAAAAAATGTGCGCTTTTTATTTATTGGTAGCAGGGCTCTTATTAATTAGGTCATTAAATCTAATAATTTGTGTCGACTTAGTCCATCAATTTCTGAGGAAGCTATGCTGAAATGTCCCACCAAGAATGTGGATTTGAGATGACAATTTCTTCTTGCAAGTATATCTTTTTTTTTTTTAAAGTGTTTTGAGACTAAATTCAGGATTATTATCTCATGTCTTTATGTAATGACTCTCTTTGTCCCTAATAATGCTTTTCGTCTTAAAGTCTTTTTTTACCTTCTGAAATTTATCTTGCTACTAATTTTATTCTAAATACAATTTGCTGATATATAATTTTCTATCCCGTTACTTTCACCCTTTGTCCGTCATCTCTTGGGCTTGGGTCTGGTAAACAGAGCTGCAATGTTTCTCCTCATCCAAACTAGGAATTTCCGTTTTTCAACAGTTTTTCATTTATTATGCACACTAATATATATTTGACCTTATTTATACTCTTATACTACATGTTTTATTCATCATCCATCTAAATTTTTTTTCTCCTTTCTTGCCTTTTTTGGGAATTGATTGAATTTTCTTTATGCTTTTTTATTTCCTCTCCTGGTCCAGAAGGCATATGTTCTGTCACCTACGGGCACCCTTACGTTTTAACATGTGCACTTGTCTCGACCACGTCGAAGTTAACTGCCGTCTCTGTCTGCCTCCCGCACAGTCGGAGTATGTTTTCATTCCAGTCTGGTTCCTCCTTTCTCCCATTTTATGGCTGTATTTTTATTCTACCTACTATAGAGAAAAATCCCCTAAATAGGAAAAAACAAGTCACCCAAGGATTTTCCTCTCTCTTGTGTCAGTATCATCTCTAGTATTTTTATGTGTTTGTGTGGGAGTGGAGGGTGAGGCATCCACGTCAGCTCCATCCACTGTTCCAGAAGGTTCTCTACGTGTAGACATGCGTACTCACAACCCGCACGTGCATGGCTGCGTACATGCAGGACTGTGTACTTGCACATGTGAGTCTGTGCACACCTCCATGTCCCTCCGTGCACGTGCAGCTGTGGTCACTGGCGCTGTTCATTGTGTCCCCTCCCCTTCCACTACACAGAAAGCTTTGGCTGGGCCCTCAGAGTCATAGGTGGGAGCACTTAACAATTGTGACAATCTCTGACAAATGCTGACAGAAGTCTTGAAGGCTGGTGGGGAACAGAGGAGGGGTATTTATTTAATCAGGCTCTTATGTGTGGTCAAGGAAGGCTTCCTGGAGGAAGAGGCACTGACCTAAACCCTGACAGAGGAATAGGAACCAGCCAGACCAGAGGAGTGGCGTGGCCTGGCTGGGGTGGCCCACTCTGTCACAATCAGCTGAGGGTTAGAAGCTGTGTGATTCTGAACAAGTCCCTTAACCTCTCTGGGAAGAATCGGGCGCACCTTGCAGAAGTATTGTGAGGCTCCAGTGAGAAAATGGATGTGAATGTGTCTGGCAAGCTGAGAAGGGCTCTTTGGGGTCCAGATCCTAAAACTATAGCAGTGGTAACAGCCACCGTTTCTTGAGTACCTACCATGTATCGGTACCGCATTACTAATCTGCCCAGTGACACAGAGGTGGCATTGGTTGGCTCTTACTACTGAGGAGGAACCTCGAGATCGGAGAGGTGACCCGACTTATCCAAGGCCATACAGGGGCTGGGCAGGCACAGGGGGATGCAGGGCTCGGTGTCCTGATGACGCGCGCCCTGTTCCTGCCGCGGCACCCCAGCCCGATTCTCCCGTCCCCGCTGTCTGGCGCTCCATCCCTCTCCCCACTTCCTGCTCAAAGAGCCGGGGGCTCCAAGGTCCTCCTGGACTGCAAGACAGGAAAGTAGCACCATTGGCTGCTCTATGTGGGGCCAGGGGAAGCCCGACTCTTCCCCTCCCCAGTGCCCTTCCTCCCGGGGCTCCCTCTGCAGGTTTATGTGGGGCAGAGAATCAGGTTAATGGAATCCTGGCTGCCTCTGGCGAGGCGGTGGATAGCCCCCTCCGGAACCCACCATGGTCAGCCCCCCGTTTCCAGCCCAGCCCAACACAGCCCCTCCTGAGCCCTTGAAGAGTTGGGGAGGGGTGTGTGTGTCAACATCTCACACCCTCCTGAGGGAGCCCAGGTCAGCATCTCCCACCAAGAGCCGCCACAGGGATTTGATTGCCACGTTTATTTGGACCTCCCCATTTAATCATCTCAGCCAGCAGCTCTGGTATCTGTGCCAGCACAGTATGGTGCCGGGGTTTAAGGCTCTGGATGTGGAAAGCCCTGGATTCTGGCCCTGCTCTGTCTGACCTCAGGCAAACCACTCAGGCTCCTTGAGCCTCAGTTTCTTCATCTGCAAAATGGAAATAATAACAGACTCACTTGTAAGGGTTGCTGGGTTTGGACAAGATGATTCATGTAAAGGGCCTATTGGGTTGCCTGGCACATAGTAGGAACCTGATAGTATTTGAAAAGAAATGTTATTTTGAAAACAATGTTATTACATGAGGCCTACAGCTGAGTTTTTATGCAAAATGCTGCCACATTTTATTGGAGAGAGAGTAGCAGGGGGCAGCCACTCCCTATCCCAGTTTTGGGTTTGTATCCAGTGCTCACCTGGATGTCTCCCAGGACCTGAACACCTACTATGTGCAAGACACTCTGTAGGTGCTCTACAGGAATCACCTCACTTAATGCCCATCACCCACCTCTCGACGGGGCGGAGAGGCCCCCAGCGTGGACGTGCAGAGACGTAGTCGGTGCCTGCTGGGCTTGTCTGGGGAGCCCTTGGGTTTACGCCTGCCTTGTCATCCCAGGTTCAGACTTTCGGACTCTGGGTTTTGTATTTTATAGCCAGCATGGAGTTTTCCCCCTCTTCCTTCTTCTGCCTTCCACTTCTGAGCAAGCAAACGCCTGGCCATTCTACCTCTGAAATGTCTGTTTTAGTTCTCGGGGCCTCTCCTTGGTTTTCCTACCTGTAAAATGGGGTGTTTGGACTAAATGCTTCTTGTTGATTCCGGGACTGTTGGCACAAAGGGAATGAACACGAATTGTGCTCCTATTTGGGGCTGGGCAGCTATTCCTTCCTGGTAGCTCCATGAGGGAGGTTCTGTTATTAGCTCCATGTTACAGATGGAGAAACTGAGGCCTGGGGAGGTAGTGTCACTTGCCCAACTCACTCAGCAATACGAGGCCAGTCAGGATTTGAACACAGGTCTGTTCGGCCCTTTTCCTGGTGCGCATGGCCCCTGCTCAGACCTCTGCAGAGGCTGCAAAGAACTGGAAGGGATCGTGTGGTCCCTGTGTGGGTCCCCTCCCCTCAGAGCACGGTGTCTGCTGCCAGCCTCGGCGGACAAAGGCTGTGCAGGCAGCGCCCTTTAGCACAGCCCTGGAATTCCCGCTGAAGCCCTTTCTCTGTAGTTTTGGAGCCCAGCCCGGGCTTGGCCCATCAGTCCTGGGAAGGAATTTGCAGTTTCTTGTTTCTAAGGGAAGGAAAAGCAAATTGTAAGCCCTGGTCCTCCCTTCCCACCAGTCAAACGCGAGCATTATCATGAACTTGTACAGCCATTTACCGTTCAGGAAGCCTGACCTCCTTAGCCTGGCACTCACGGCCTCTGCGCAGGGCCTCAACCTACCCTCCTGCCCATCTGCATGACGTGGTACCCGCATTGCTGCCCAAGGAAAAGCGCCTGATGATTCCTGGACACACAGCACATGCGGCGATCTCGGGGCCTTTGCGTCCTCTGCCTGGAATGCCCTCATCGCCATCCCTATAGATCCAAAGTTTGCCTCCTTCTGAGACCAGCCTCTCCTCCAGGAAGGCCTCCATGATACCCTGATCATCCCTACCCTCCCCAGCCCCCAAAGCACTTCATCTGTATGCCCAAATGGCCCCATCATTCTGTTCCTTAGGGCAGGGGGGGTCCCGATTCACGTCCATCTCCCCAGGGTCCAGAACACAACCTGACTCTCAGAAGGTGATCTGAAAATGTCGACTGACTGAACGGATGAACAACGGATGGGGGAAGGGTGCTCGGAGAAAATCAGTGTGGCTGTCTGTGCACCAGACAGGCAGGTGAGGGTCGGGGCGGGTTGCAGGGAGGCCTTTGGGGACCAGCACCCATGGCCCCTCACACCCTGGCTTGGAATCCAGGCGGGTCCTGCAGAGCCGACCCCACCAGGCTGTAGGCGTCCTGACCGCACCTTGGAAGCCCATCCAGCAGGGCCCTAAGACACACATTAACAAAGGAGAACCGCTGACCCAGCCTCTCCCCTCGGGGTGTGTGCTGGGGTGAGGAGGGGCTGAGCAGGCCCAGGCAACTGCTCCCACCTTCCTTGCCAAGACTCCCGGGCCTGGGGGGGCTTGCTCGTGGCTCTCGCCCCCCACCCGTAGTGGAGTCCACCTACTTCGCCGGCTGCTGTGAGGAGTAATGAGTTTGTCGATGTCTGTGCTTTGCACAGGGTCCGGCACAGAACACGTCAGATGTTCTTGCAGCTCTCACGGTCTCTTATTCTTGACGCGGCACTGTAACACCTGAGATCGAAATATGCTATAATTCTTGACTCTGACATTTTACTACCGTAGCGTTCTGCAATTCCTGCCTCTAAGTCTACAAGTGAATATCCTGTGTGTGTGTGTGTGTGTTTACTATAATAGTCCATAGTTATGGCTGTAACGCTCTAAAATTCCTACTTGAAAGGCTACAATTTTAATATTCTACGGTTGTAAAATTCTATAATTCTATGATTATGACCTTTTTACGCTTGCAACATTCTAAAACTCCTGCTTCTTAGTCTTTTGTGTGCTCCCATGATTACATGATTGTAACATTTTATAATTCTATGATTATAACCTTTCTAGGCCTGTAACATTCTAAAATTCTTGCTTGACTGTGACTTTAACACTGTGCAATTCTGTGGCCTTAACAGGCGGTGACTGTAATGTCACTTGAGCCCGTGATCCTGGGTTTCTGACCTGTCACATCCCCCAACTGCCAGCCCCTGGCTGTGCGGTGGCTCTATCAGGGTTTGCAGTTCCCTCCGGAAGGTCTCCAGCTTTCTTCCAGTCTGGCCCCTCTGGCCTCCTCCTGCCAGAGCGAGGACTGGGTCAACTCAGTGCTCATCAGTGCGGATGCAGAAGAGGCCCCAGGAGCCCCCAGGTGGGGTGGGGGAGGGGGAGCCGCCATGGGTGGGTGAGTTGGGGCCAGCGTAGGCCCTGCCTGCTACTTCCGCCAGGGTACATGGGGAGGCATGTGCACCCGCTCCTGAGCCCCAGATTAGAAACAGCTGAGCTGCCACGTAGTCCCCAAAATCCCGGTAAATCTCAGCTCTGGGTGGTGTCTCTGCTCTAGGCACTGACCCAAGACCTGAAGCAGCCACGACCCCCCGGCAGCTGACTCAACCCAGACGGAACCGAGGGGACGTGGCTGCAACCCACCCAGTGGCCCAGGGCCGGGAAGCAGAACAGAGTTGCCCCTCCTCCCTGCTGCTTGGCTTGGAAATGTTTGTCTTTGCCTGGGCGTCATCAAAAGCGGCCCCTTCCTCCTTACTCTGAGTGTGTGGGTGTGTGCACATGTGTGTACACACACACACACACACACACACACACACACACACAACTGTGGGTGCCCTTGTCTGCAGCTCTGGACCTGCCTCTGCGGGTTTCTCTGTGCTTGTCCCTGGCGCGCAGGGCTCTGCATGTGTGTGGATGACAACCCCCACGGAACAAGGCCGAGGGGCTGGTCACCTTTGGCAGGTTATCTCTGAAGTCGCCTGAAGCCTGGCTGAGCTGTTTCCAGGTGGGAGTGAGGGGGGAAAGGGGGTTAGCAGGTCTCATACAGGGCCGGCTCCCAAACTCAGAATTAGGCTTCTTTTAACTCCACGCTGGGTCTGTGTAAACCACCCTGCCTCCAGGAGCGGGGGTGCCAGGGCTCTGGCTCGGGGGTGCCAGCACTTCGTCGCCATGTTCACCGCCATCGTTTATTGAACACTTACTACGGCCCAGGCACTCTACATGGGTTCCCCGAATTAAGTCCTCACGGTGACCCCACGAGGTAAGTGCCAGCATTACCTGCTTTCCAGATAGGAAAACTGAAACGTCAAGAGATGCAGCCCAAAGTCACTTCCTGGTTAGGGGTCAGCTGGTTAGGGGTCGGGTCGCATCCAGGCTTGAGGACAGCAAAGCCACCCCACTTTGTATAAGACTACCTTGCCATGGGCCGGGCTGGCAGCCACTCGCTGGTTGCCAAGAACACGTTGGGGGTGAGGGGTAGGTCTGCTCCCCCTGCTCCCGCGGGCGCCTGCTATGGGCTGGCTGGGAGTAGGCGACTCGGATCTGAGTGATCCAGTTCCTGCCACGGGTATGGACAACACAGACAAGGGAGGACCTGAGCCTAGGGAGCGGCAGGTGCTCCAGGGTCTCCGAGGATGGACTGACACATTCATCTGGGAATCCGGGGTGGGCTCCCTGGAGGCAGCCTGGTCTGACCCGGGTCCGGGGAATCGTGCCGGGTTCCCATGGGCCAGGGCAGGAGAGCGGAGAAAGATGGCTGCTTCTCCTTTTACAGGGACTTGTGCTCCAGTGGGGAGGGACAGGGCAGGAGCTCGGAATTCCACACTCATTTACCAAGAATTTCAGGAAAAACTGGTTTGGCTCAGCTGGACTAAAAGCAAAGATCAACTGGAGGTCAAAGGCAGGGGGAGGGGCGGTGGGACATCTGAAAGAATTGGTACATGCAGAAGAATTTGCCTCAGTTCACAAACCCTCCCTGGGTTCAGACCTGTGTCAGGCCTTAGGACTCTGAGATGAGCCAGAACTGGACCCAGTGTTGGTGGAAGAGCCGTCCTGGGGGAAGCCGCTGTGACAGCATTTCTCAGGGCCCTTTGGAGAGGGGACGCTCTTTTGTGGCCCTGGGAGTCTACCTCTCCAGACCTCAGATGCCAGGCTGGGCAGCAGGGACGCCTTCCCGTTGAGAGATCGCCGGGAAAGAAGTGTTGCTTTAGAACCGGTAAAAATTAAACCAATTGTTTGTTTGCATCAGCATCAAAATCTAAATGCAGACATTTTAAATTCTCCTAGAATTCCTGGACCCCTGAGAACATCCGAGACGCCCTCCCCATGCTGGGGTTTGCAGGCCCCGGTTTGGGAAAGTGTGAGGTTTAGCTTGGGAGCAGGTGTCACAAAGAAACTCCAGACACACTCCGTAAGCCCAAGGCCATGGGAGAGGGCGGTGCACCCCACCTTTTCTAAAGAGTGTGCACTTGCCGTGCTTCTGGCTCATGGCTTCTGGAAGTCTCCCTGAGCTTTTGTCACAGGCCTTCCTGCCTCCTGCCTCCTGATCCAATTCACTCACCCCCTGCCATTAGCCAAGCACCTGATCATGCCATTCACCTGCTCAAGACCCTACTGTGGCTCCCCAGTGCCCTTGGGGTTACAGCTAAACCCCTTAGCTGGCATCCAGGCCTCAGAGGGGCCTCCTCACTCCTTGGGCCTCAGCCTTCACCCCCACCCTGCATTCTCATCTCCCAGCCATTCTGGGACAGGGGTCTGACTCAGCTTCTGGGCTCTTCCCTCCCCTGTCACCAGCCAACTTCCCCTCAGATGATCCTCATTTATCTAACTCTCTTGGCAGATGCTTCTCTGGCTCCCGCCATGGGGCAGGCCTGCTGCTTTGTTTTCCACCTGCAGAAGAGCTCTTGTAACTGAGGCAGCCACAGCCTCCGCAGGTGGTTCTTACTTTGCCTTGCAAAAGGTGGCGGCCTCACCTGGCCCCTGTGTGGCCCTAGTGCCAGCTCCCAGTTAGCCGTCCTGCTCCAGATGCAGCTGCACATCTATTCTCCAACCCCGGTCAGAGCACTAGAGGGCCCAGAGAGCACCCTGTGCTCCCTTTCCCTGCCCCTTCCCCTTACAGGTGGAGCGAGGCACATGCCCGGAGAGGCCAAGAGGCTGTAAGGTAGCAGCAGGACCGGGACTAGGGCCTGGGCCTCCGGAGTCGTGGCTCGGTGCTCTCAGCCTGGTACAGGGCCCTCCCAGACCTCCCCACACTCCACCCAAGGGTGGCTGCCACAGGGTGTGTTCTGCCTGGACCATGAGGGGAGTTGGGTGTGCATGCAGGTCGCCCCTGAAAACTGCATCTTTGGTGGGAGTGGGGTGCCAATGCTTAGGTTATCAGCCCCATTTCACAGGGGCTCAGAGAGATCAAGTGCTTTTTCTAAGGTCACACAACTAGAAATCGCCAGAACTAGAACATGAATCCAAGACCCTGCTCAAGGTCTGGATTTTCTGAATCAGAGCCCATGTCCAGAAAGTGTGGTCAGCTTACAGGGCCTGCTTGAGACCAAGCCACGGTCACAGACTGTACTCCTGACTTATGAAAGTTCTGGGAGCTCCTGGTGACCCGAGGACACTCCCTTGAGAAGGAGAGGAAAGTGTCCCATCCCCAAGTTAGTTCTCTGTCCCCGGGGCCAGGGAGGAGCTGGTTCTCTGACACTAGCTCTGCCCAGGCCTGGGCTGCCCGGCAATGCCCCTGGGAACCTGGCTCTGGCCGGCGCACCCTGCCCTGGCCACAGGTGCCCTGGGACGGAATGCTCACAGGGCGGCCATCCCAGGCTGGAGCTGAAAATTAAATTAAAACCACGACAGGGACAGTTAATTAAAGCAGATTAGCGCGAGACTAATTAGGGACACTGACACTGGAACCATCGCACTCCAAGATGTTAATTAGCTGTTCATTAATGTCAGCTCCCCGTTCAAGAGAGAAATATGAACAGCCCTTCTCCAGGGCTCCATTCCGGAGCTGAGTAAATAGGCGCAGCTGCCCAATGGCAGCCTCAGTCTCCGCCCGTCTTCCCGCCTTCCCTCCCTCCGGCCCTGGTGTCTGCCTGCTCCCTTTGTCTCCCTCCTGCACCAGCTTCTGAATCTTGGCACTGCCAGAGAGACCCTGGACCCACTGGAAGGAAGAGCTCAGCTGGGGCCCAGTACACAGAGGTTCTGGAAGAAAGGTGGCTCATCTGTCCCGTAAGCCAGCCTCGTACACAGGGAACCCTCTGTCTCTGCCTCCCCACTCTCTGGCCTGGGTCAGGTGGAGGACATTCTTCCTTTCTTCCCTCCTTCCACCCTTTCATTAATTAGCCCATCCATCCATCCATCCGTCTCTCCATACAAACATTTTATATTTCCCATAATCACAAATGCACACACACATTTTGTGTACGATTTTCATCTATCCACCTACCAGTTCATCTAATCTTCAGTAGATCCATCTAACTGTCTGTTGATTGATCCACCCATCCATCCATCCATCCTTCGGCCCATCCATCCAACCATGCATCTACCCATTCATTCACGAATCCATCCACGATCCATGTACTATCCACCAATCCTTTTTTCAAAAACCTACCTACTGGCCGGGCGCGGTGGCTCACGCCTGTAATCCTAGCTCTCTGGGAGGCCGAGGCGGGCGGATTGTTTGAGCTCAGGAGTTCGAAACCAGCCTGAGCAAGAGCGAGACCCCGTCTCTACTAAAAATTAGAAAGAAATTAATTG
>CAUYSK010096669.1:0-18074 GCA_963575035.1 Avahi laniger | reverse complement strand
GACTTCATATATTTTGATGTCATTTCTGTCTGTAAGTTTCTGTTTGAATTTGAATGTGGAGCTTACATTTTTCTCTTTTTGCCGTATATGTACAGTTGAATACTTATATAGTCTCCATTCATTTTTGTACTGTTTCTCAATCTCTGATTGCCAAAAGAGATATTTCTTACCAAACAGGTTTCAGACCACAGGGCTTGGGTTTTAGTAAGTACTTTTTTTTTTTTTTTTAATGAGGAGAGCATGGTAGTTCTGTGAAAAAAATAGTAAGGAAAAGGAAGAGAACAAATAAAATGACATTTTGAAGGAAGTAATTGCCTTTGCGTGGTGGTTTTGAACCAACGTTGTTAAAGTGGTTTCTGGCATGATATGTGATTTTCCTATATGATATCCTGAATGTTTACTCGAAAAATTAAAGACACATGCTAAGAAGTCAAGACAAATCTGTGAAAATTCAGTAGGGCTTATTCATTCACCACACACTCATATGTGTATATATAATACATATGTAATGTATATATACACTCATTAAATGTATGCATGTATGTATATATGTGTGTATATATGCACACGCCTCTCTTTCTCTCCCTCTTGCTAGTATTATGTTGTATATTGTCTTAACTTCTGTGGGGGATAAAAGGAGTAATATAAAATCCCAAATCTCAAGAGCTCATTTTATGGTAGGAGAGAAAAAGACATGTCAACATACTGCTATTTAAGCAAAAAAGAAAAAAAATATTATGATGATGTAATACAAGGGATGTCACAGGCAGTAGATGATTCAGAGACAAAATAGCAACATAAATAAGCACATTCATGAAAGTTATTAAAAAGAAGAGGTAATGAGAGTTAGAGATATTTGAGGAAGTTGTGAAGGAAGCAAAGGAATTATCATTGGGGGGACTGGTGAGATTAAATGTGCTGCGGCAGAAATGGGCTGGTGTGCTGGGGAGAGAGTGAGTACATGAATCTGGCTGCAGCAGGTGGGAATGCAGTAAGCGTGGATTGAGCGTGGATTGTCAAGAGTCTTAAGTGCTGGATAATAAGTATCCTTAAAGTTACTTAAGTGACACAATAAGGTTACATTTAATGGGCAACTGATTATAAAACATAATCAGGGAGTGTCTAGATGAAAGATCAATCTCAAATCATGCAAACAAGATCTTAAAAGAACCTGACCTATGGATACCACATCATGTATGGGAGAGGAGAGGCACACAGAGAGAAATAAGGGGACAATAGTTGACAGGTGTACATTAAGACCAGGATATAATGGGCAAAAAAGAGGAGAGAATCATAGGTAATTCTGTGGAGTTTGCAAACTTGGGTGAGCTGGTTTTAGCAAGGACAGATAATGATTTAGACTTAGTAAACTACAACATCCTTTTTGCAAACATTATTGGAAAATACTTTTTAGAAAATTAAGAAAGTTACCCAGTTCAATTGCAAATACTTCTTATGAACTTGTATGCCAGGCAAACGTGCTTTGGATATGTTGAATCAGAGCCTCAGGGTTTGTAAACAGATGCTTAGAAATCAGATATTTGGGGAGGCTTCACACCGTTTTAGAATAACTTAGCAGAGAAGAATTTGGTTATAAATTTCAATGTCTCCTCCAACGCATCCCTGTCCAATAGGACTTTCTGCAATGATGGAAATGTTTCTTATTAATATCTGCGTTGTCCATTATGGTCTTCACTAGTCCCATGTGGCTTTTGAGCACTTGAAGCGTGGCTAGTGCAACTGAAGAACTGAACCTTAAATTTTAGTTAATATGAAGTAACTCAAACATAAATCTAAATAGCCTCTCATGATCAGTGGCTACCATATTGGACAATGCAAAGCTAAAGGATCTCTAAGTCAGTATGTTCGACAATATGTGGTTGGCATATTAGTTCAGGGAAAATGTTTGCTTTAGCTATATGATTAAAATCCAAACTTCCTTTGGGAACAAAAATTTCAATTTGGAAAAAATTATCCATTTATTGAGATGTCGAATGATTATTTATCATTTATCCTCTTCCAGGGTTAACGTTTGCCACAGTGGCAGAAACATAGTCATAGTCCTGCCTTCATGTGGCTCACAATAAGAGAAGACATTAAAACAAAGTCTCACAATTGCACATGGAGGTGGGCACAATAAAACAAGATAAATCTTCTGTGAAAGATTTCAATGGTGTTTTGACTTAAGCTGGGGATGGTGGGGAAGTGGTGGGAAAAGGCTTCCTGAAAAGGCAGCATTTCAGCTGAAACCTGAACTCTAAGTAGGAATTAGAAAGGAAAGAGTAAACATAGAATGTATCTGGCAGAAGGCAATCTTGGTATGTCCAAAAGCATACTTTGTCTAAGGAACTGGAAAGAGGGCATTAGGGCATACACAACTTGTAATTGCCCTAGGAAAGGAAAGTGGAATCTGTTTTCAAGTAAACTGTGGTATCTGTGAAGTATTTCTTCAAATTTGCAGTTTTGCACTAGTTCAGAGTAACTGCCCTCAGACAAACTGCTCTGTTTTGTTCTATTCTTTCTCTTCTTATTATTAAAACATGAAAGTTCTGAGTGATGCATTGAATAATTATTCCCAATCTTCACTGCTTCTTTGTTATAGAATTACATACTTGGTGGAGCATAGTGGCTCACACCTGTAATCTCAGCACTTTGTGGGGCTGAGGTGGGAGGATCACTTGAGGCCAGGAGTTTAAGACCAGCTTGGGCAATATAGAAAGACCCCCCCTCTACAAAAAATTAAAACATTAGCTGGGCATGCTGGCACATGCCTATAGTTCCAGCTACTCAGGAGGCTGAGGCAGAGGATCTCTTGAGCCCAGGAGTTCAAGGTTACAGGGAGCCATGACCATGTCACTACACTCCAGCATGGGTGACAGAGTAAGACCCTAACTCTAAAAAATATATAAATAATAAATAAATAAATTACATGCTCAATCACTATGCCATGGGATATTGTAATATTTACTCCTAGAGTATATGGAGTGTATTTCTCCACTTCATTGTTGCAGGACTTGGCCACATGACTTGTTTTCGATAAAGGAACGGGAGTCAATTGGATGCGAGCAAAGGGTATAAACATGCTTGGCCCCTTACACTTCTGCCATCCTCCGTGAAGAGAACCTGTCCCACTTAGCTGCTGGTTGACCATGAAGTGGAAACTTAAACTCAACTGGAAGCCTAAGCTATAGGTAATATATAGCTAATCCAAGATGAGATCAGATCAGCCCCCACCATGCCACAGAAATTAGAGTAAAACTAAAGCAATGTTTGTTTTAAGCCACTGAGATTTGTTATGCAGCATAATTGCAACAGAGATCTAACTAATAAAGAGGGATGTTCTTTATCTTCATTGGTTGTGTAATTACATATCAAAATACTCTCAACTAGTGCTTGAATTTTCAGTTTTTATTTCTTTATCTTTGTTAAAAGAATTTCAGGCATGCAATGAAGAACTTAAGGCTGAATGTTCTGTGAGGGTTAGTTGAAGCAACATGTATCTCACACCAGTTTTACTTAAATAGCCTTGACGATTATTCTGATTTAATTAGTTTAGAGTGACTTGAGGATAAGTAGTGGGGAAGAACACGTGTGATGTGGCTTTCCCACTCCACAAGTGTTCTTCATTTAACAAAGCCAGGAGATGCACTGGGGGAATGTGAGTGATATATCTTTTCTCAAATAGATCTCACAGAATAGAAGGAGAAATAGGCAATTAAAAAAATCATTAAGATAAAGAGTGATGGACATTTTAATGGTGTAAGGGGACTCTGGGCATAACTCAAAAGCCATTCCTTCAAGACATTTTCTTCTCTTAAATAAGTCAATGTAACTGACTGGTACATCATAAGTATTTGCAATTATTTTTTCTAATTATTTTCTGCCTGAGTATAATTTAGCCCCTTCCTTCAGCTCTGAGAAGCTTTGAAGTCTTGGTCTCTACTCCCCTACTCTTATACTCACACACATAGTTTTAAGTTGGCTGAAACAACAGTTGAGGTTACTTTTGTTTGTGCTTAATAATTTTTATACCATAATTCCCTTTAACTCAAGTCCCATGCTGCATTCTATCTCTAGTTATTGTTTCTGACAAAGAAACGTGGAACTCATCTTCTTCATTTAAAAAAGCATTACTATGATTATATTCTACTGAATGGATAATTCTTTAATTCTGTGTGACATAATTGGTCAAGAGTCTGCCCCTCTCTCTTTCACGTGAAATTTTTAAGTCTTTGTTAATTTCCTCTTCTTGTGTCAGCTATTCATAGACTATTCCTTAGGGTTTAGAAGTTCAAACAAAAAGTTCTTTTCTTTTTAAGGGCTTTCATAAACGTTTTATAAACCTTGACATAAATTCTGTTGAAAGGAAATGAAATAAATGCCTAGCAATATCCTACTAAATTTTAAGCTAATGATGGAAGAGGGGAAGTATATGAGCCAAAGTAATTTCTTAACTATTTTTAGTTTTTGACAAGATCCCCTTAGGGGATCTCTGTTGTCTTGTTACCTACAAAATTTGGTGGAGCACATAGAAGTTATGAAGAAGTATCAAAGGCTTGGATCAACTTCTTATGTGACTGCCCAGAGCCCCACCCCCATTGATTTCCTGTCTTCTTTAATCACTATAAGGGTAGAACTTACAAAGAAATGGCCTAGAGAGGTTAGAATGAGCCCGTTCTTTCTTGTAAGCAGCATATAGTTGGATCTTCCTTTTGTACTCAATCTGACAATCTCTCTCTTTTAACTAAGAGTTTAAATCATCCACATTTAAAGTGATTATCACTATGATTATATTAAAATCTGTTATCTTTCTGTTTTATATTTTTCCATCTGCTATTTTTAAATTTCTTATATATATATTTTTTGCTTTCTCTTGGGTTACTTGAGTATTTTTATGATTACATTTTATCTCTTCTATTGATTTATTATTTATGCCTCCTTTACTCTTTTTTGTGGTTGCCCTAGGGTTTACAACATACACTTTTAACTAATCTAGTTCTACCTGCAAGTAATATTATACCACTTTATGTATAGTGTAAATACGCAACAACAGCATATTCCCAATTCGTCTCTCCCATGAAAGGATGAAGACATGCTAATATTGCTGTACATTTTACTTTTACATATGCTATAAATGCATATACATTGTCATGATTTTTGCATTAGGCAGTTTTTTATAGCAATTACAAATAAGAAAAATATTTTTTTACCCTCATGTAGTACATTTCCAGTGCTTTATCTTTCCTTAGACCTAAATTTTTAACTGTTAACATATTCCTTATGCCTGAAAAACTTCCTACAATATTTCTTATAGAGTAGGTCTGATAAAAATGAATAATCTTAGGTTTTATCTGAGAGAGCTTTTTTTTTCCACCTTCACTTTTGAAAGCTATTTTTTCTGGGTGTAGAATTCTGGTTTGGCAGATTTTTTTGTTTGTTTGTTTCAGCACTTTAAAGATGCCACTCTATTTTCTTCTTACTTGAATGTTTTCTGATGAGAAATCTTATCCTATTTCTCTGTAGATAATGTGTCTTTTTTATCTATCTGTCTTCAAGATTTTCTCTTTATATTAAGCTTTCAGCAGTTTGAATATAATTTCCCTAGCTCTGTGTTTTTGCATGTGTGTATAACTGTGTGTGTGCTGGTGTTTATCTTGCTTGATATTTTCTGAGCTTCTAGGATCTGTTTTTTGATGTCTTATGTTAGTTTTGGAAAATCTTCAGGTGATATTTACTCAAAAATTTAAAAAAAATTAAAGTTGACAGTGACTACAGGTTGGCATTGCTCTCTAGTAGCTGGCAGAAGCAAACTCAAATATTCTCTGGATGAAGGATACTTTACTAGGTCCACCAGGTAAATAGTTGCTAAAACAAAGTTTCTAGGAGCATGAATTTAACATCAAAAATCACCAGACAAGTGAAGGAAAAAGCCACCATAAGGGAGGTCAGAGGAGCAACTACATAATCAGATCTTTAAATACTAGAAACACAATGATAGTAGCATAAGTGCTTAACATGATTAAAGGAATTAAGAGAGAGTGTTACAAATATGCTTTAAAAAATAAGACCAAGAGATCGTTGAAATGACCACACAAATTTTTTTCAACTGGACTCAAATGAAAAATATGACAATTGAAACTGGAAACTCAATGGATTGTTAAATAACAAGTCATGCATTGTTATGGGAAAAATTAATAAAGTAGAAAATCAAAATGAATAAATTACACACAGATAAAAGGATAGAAAATATATAAAAGATTAGAAGAAATGGAGCAAAGAAAGAGAATACTTAATATACTTATTAGTGCAGTTCTGGAAGGAAAAAAAAAGACATAATGGAGGAAAGGCAATATTTGAAGTGATAATGCCTATTTTCTAGAATTGATGTAAAGCATAAATTCTCAGTTTAAGGAAGCCCAATGAATCTCAAGCAGGATTTTAGAAAAGCAAGATATACTTAGACATGTTATTGTAAAACTGTGAAGCCAAAGACAAGGAAATTATTTCAAAAGCAGCCAAAAAGGGGGAGGGGAAAAACTGCTTACAAATGACAAAAATATGATTAAAATCTGAATTCTTGACAGCAATGATATAAAACAGAAGACTGTAGAACAATATCTTCAACTTTTTGAGAAAAAAATTACTACCAACTTAAAATTGACTATTCTATAAACCTAACTCTCAAGGACAAAAAACAAACAAACAAACCAGAAAAAATGTTATCTATAGATTTCAATTTAAGAAATTTCTAAGGTATGTGTTTCTGGAAAAATAAAAATGATCTCAAATAGAAGCTCCTTTGATACAAGAAATTGTGAGCCAAAAATATGGTACACGTGTTTATTTAAATAAACGTTTCCAAATAAAACAAAAATATCGAATTTATAGATTAGAAAAACAAGACAATGCTAAAATATTGAATAAGAAACATAAAATGAGTAATGGTCAATGATAAATCATCCTAAGGTCTTGTTTTAGTCTGAAGGATAAATACATTGATTAACTTTACATTGTATTGAGTTAAACTCCCTTACCCAAGTTTTTTAGGGCAACCACTAAAGAGGAGAAAAAGTAAGAGAGGAAAAAAAAATAGGGGAAAAATTAATAATAAAGAAGGTGAGAAAAGAAAGGGGGAAAAGGAAATTTAAAAAAGCACAAAATAAAATAGTATTATAGTAATGGATCCAAATAGATTAGCAATTAAATATATGGTTTTAGCAATTTTAAAAATAATGAACTGTATAAAAAAACAGAATCCACAATATTAATATATTGCTTATATATGACATAATTAAAATTTAAGGGCATAGGGAGGTTGAAAGAAAGCAGATGAAAAAAGATATACTAGGCAAATCCTGAGCAAAATCAACTGTGTAAGCATGGTAACAGAAAAAAAAAATAAATAAATATTGGAAAGAAGAACCAACTCTGTTATTGTCCATAGTTGCTATGATTGTCTACAAGAAAATCCAAAAGAAAAAACAGGAAAATGGAAAGAATTAATAAGAGATTAACAAAGGCTTTGCATATCAAATTAATATATAAAAGTATTTTTGTTTGTTTTTAGAAACCTAAAAACAGTATTTGCACAAATAAAGTAAACAATACATAACATAAAAATTCTATGCAATTTTTATATTAAATATATGCCTAATAGACCTGATAAACAAATATACTTTCTCAGCCACATGTATTTATGATATCTTTCTGCATCAGCTCTCAGAACAGCCTGAAACAGAACCATGTGAGGTATTTTTATTGCAACCATATTTTAGTCATAATGAGAAAACCTTTTCCTACAGCCAAGTTATAATGGAATTCATCCATGCTTGTTTCTAGTACTTGTATGATCTCATTTTTCTATGGTAGATCCCTGATTTAAAGTAGTTTATGCTTATATTTGGTGTGAGGTAGGGATTTAACCTTACCTTATCTTCAAATGGTAAACCAGTTGGCCCAGCACCATTTATTAAAAGTTCTTCTTTTAATAAAAGATGATTTAAGATGCCATCTTCAACATGTATTAAAGTTATATTGTTTGGTCTATTTTTGGATCATCTATTCTGTTCCATTGTCTATGGTGTTCCTTTGAAATGGACACAAAGTGCCCCATATAAGAATCTTTGTGAGTAGGTCTGGAAATTAGCATTTTAGATAAATTCCCCAGGTGATTTTCATGCCCATATAGTTGTTCCTTTCCAATTTCTTTAGGAATTTTAACAAACTTTCTTATCACCTCAAGAAAGTAGGTTGTCGGCAAGTATAAAAGAATAGATTGTGACTAACAACTGTAGCATGGAGAGAATGGTTGCTCTCAGCTCTCCCAGAAGTTTATGTTCAGGCTTGATTTAGAAAAGGATGCATGATTTAAACAAAATAGTCTGAGATCTGGTACAAGATGGTGAACTGCATGCAAATATTCCTGTCTACTTCTTTGAATCCATTAAAATGGCAGTGAAAAATTAAAGGTAATAAATTCATAAAGTTGCTGAGAATAGACAGGAGAGGGATGTACAAAGACATAAAAAAATCAAAGATTCTGTTAATTTCTGGAAGACTGAAGACTATCTGTGTCTGTATTTGTTATCCATTGCTGCATAACAAATTATCCTAAACTTAAGAGGATTAAAAAATAATATAAACATTTATTATCTCAGCTGATTTCTGCAGGTCGGGAACTTGAGAACAGCTTAGCTAGGTGGCTCTGGCTCAGGGTGTTTCATAAAGTTGCAATCAAGATGTCACCTGTGAATTAACTGGGGCTGGAAGATATATTTCCAAGGTGGCTCATTTGTGGCTGGCAAGTTGGTTCTAGCTCTTGGCAGGAAGGCTCAGTTCTCCTCCAATGGCTCTGGAAAAAAGTAGAATTAACTCAACATTGTACTCTAGGAGTGATAAAGTTGATAAATAATGAGAACTGAGAGAGGGAAAGGGAAAGAAGTACAGTAGAAATAAATATGTGGTTACTAATAAATATTAATCAATACAAATAAATAAATTATAATATCAACTGGAAGGTGGATGGATAGGAAAAAAAAGTCATATATCTGTACAATGGAATACTTTTCACAAATGAAAAGGAATGAATTATTGACACATGCTACGTTAAGGATCAGCTTCAAAAACATTATGTGAAATAAAAGCAACCAGACACCATCATCATATTATATGATTTTGTATTCATGAAACACCCAGAAAAGGCAAACAGAATAGCTGTTGTCTGAGGCTAAGCTGGGAACAGATATTAACTATAAATGGGCATGAAGGATCTTATTGGGGAGATGAAATATTCTAAAGCTGATTTTTGGTGATGGTTGTACCACTTGGTAAAGTTATTAAAATCATTGAACTGTACATTTGAAATGGATGAATTATATGATACATAAAATATATCTCAATAAAGTTCTTTAAAAAATAAATATATTGAATGTAAACAAATAACTGCAGGTAATACTTTTATAGCACTACTACTGTGAATAGTGTAGATAAAGTAATTATTAAATGCTAACTACTCTAGGAAGAGGGAATTTGAGTGATAGTGTGATTTGTGGCACAAATGGACTTTTACAACATTCTATTTATTTTTCTCAATTGCAAATGTAATGCATGTTCATTGTGAAAATTTTAGAAAATTTAGGTATGTACAATGAAAGACATTAAAAATTACCTATACTCTTCCCTCCCCAGGATAACCATTATTAATATTTAGTGTATATATTTCTGTTTCTAAAAATTTTTAAAGCAGACTTTAAATGTGTACGAACTCTTCTAATTTTCATGAAGCTAATTAGCTTTCATTTTTTAATGATGCCTCGAGAAAATCGTTATGAATTGTATGATTTTATGTACCAAAGTGTGAATGAAATGAAAATAAGGGTTGAACTTGAACACCGAAAGAATAAAAATGTTGAAAAGAATATAAAAGTGGCTGATTCAACAGAATGTCAAAGCAAATTTAATGGGTAAATATGAGTTGGATAATTAAATTTTCTCCCCAAATTGTAACACTGAAATGAACCTTGGAAAGTCTTTAATCCAACGCAATCATTTTTCAAGTGGGAAAAACAAAGCCCAGAAGGTTTGGGAGCTTTCAAAGCTCACACAACAACGGGATCAGAGTGAGAACATGCATCTCCTCGCTCCCTGCCCACATTCTTAACCTTGAACATGTGGTAGGTCCAGAGTTGTGGGAAAAACATGAAGCCCACTTGAGGGAATTTCCTGCTTTTCTTGCAGAGGGTACCCTATTCAGACTCATTCAATATTTGTAGATGTTGCTCCTTGTCTAGAGTAGAAGTCACTTTAACTTACGATTTCCTTTCCTCTTGTAGTAGGCTGTCTCTCTCGTTAGACCAAGCTATACTCTTTACCTTTCCGCACTGGCCTCGACTTGGAATCACAGGTCAGTATGATCAGATCAGGGAGATCTTCTTCTTTAGAAGTCATGAAGATGACGTAACTTTTCTTCATGGGTGAGATATTTTGAGATTGCTATTTGAGAAAATAGCAATACTTGTCATATATTTCCTCTAAATAAATCTGGCTTTAATAGCAGAAGTCCCTGTTTTCTTCACTTCTGTTTATTTTCAGTCACTCAAACTGACGCATGCTGTCAATATCTCCTCACTGTAAGTGTAAGCAGAAGTATTTAAAGAAAGCAGTATTGTTTTATTTTGGGGTTAACAATTTTCCAGGGCCCATTGGCAGAAGTACTTAATTCTAAAGAATCATGTGTGTTTGCTTTGTTCTAAATATAGGCTAAACTGAACGCAGTAGAGCCTGAAGGCTTCAAATCAAACCATTCAGAATATTAAAAAAAAAAAAAAAAGTCCAGGGAAGCAGTATCTCTTGCCCAGAACTAAACAAATAAGCAGGTTTCTGCTAAATGCAGGAAACAAACTGATGGAGATCAAATTTTCTTCTCGAATCTTTTGGTGGTTTTTTCAACCTTTTTCCTTTAAAACTGTAAAACCAAAGTCAGCCTCTAATGCTACAGAAACTCATTGTTGTTGGTAAATGGCAACCAGTGTGTGGTCTTGCCGGACCATGGGGACGGACTGCAATGTAGTGGATGTGACTGCTTTAAAAAATCACATCATTAGGATTTTTTTCTTTGAACTCTGCCCTTCAGAATACTTTGTGCATGGATCTGGCATAATGCCAAAGAGCTTCTAATGTAAGTCTTCTTGCTTTGGATTATGCTGCCAATGAGAAAGGGAGGTGCGTATGTAACATGTGGTATTAATATTAGTAAGTTCTGTTTTATATTGTATCTCAAACTGGAAACTGTAGATCCTTGTGGCCTATGGACGTATTTTCAGAGATATACAAGTTCTCCATTACATACATTTTTTCAAATTTTAAGGATATCAGAATAGTTAACATGAATGTACTAAAACAGCCTGATGGATGGCCATCTTCTGTATTAGTTTGTTAGTGCTGCTGTAACAAAGTACCACAAATTGAATAGATTAAGCAACTGTTTATTGTCTCACGGTTGTGGAAGCTAACAGTCCGAGATAAGGTGTTGGCTGGGACAGTGCCTTCTGAAAGCTGTGAGGGAGAATCTAATCCATATTTCTTTCCTGGCTTCTGTTGGGTTGGTTGCAATCTTTGGCATGCCTTGCTTGTAGATGCCGAGGATCTCTGCTGTCATCTTCACCTGATATTTTCCTTATGTGCATGTCTGTCTCTGTTTTTAAATAGGGACACCAGTTATATTAAATTTGGGCCCACCCTAATGATCTCATCTTAACTTGACCATCTGCAAAGACCCCATTTCCAAATACAGTCACAAGTTCATAGTTCCTGGAATTCTGACTTCAACATCTTTTAGGGGGACACAATTCAACCCAGAACATCTTCTAAATAAGTATTGCTGGCTTGAGTTTATAATTGAAATAAAGAAAAGTAGCACTATTTTAATTGTCCTGTCCTCAAGAGAGAAAAGAGAGATGACAATATGTTTATAATATATTGGTGCCAAGAGAAGGCCAAACAATGTCACGTCAAGACACCCCATGGGAAATTTATTTCAAAGTAGTTGCAATAAAGAAGAGTTGTGGTATGTGGTAGAATAGACATAATGAATCCTAAGCAGCCTGTATCATAAATGTCATATTTGTGAAATATCTTAAAATACCAATTCATATGCATTTCTACCTAGAATATGACTTATGACTGAGTTTTGAATCCAGGTAACTGGCAGTTAATTTAGCATAACTATAATGGAGAAAAGAGCTTATGTTTTTCTTAAAGGAAAAACTAGATACAGAGAAAATATTCAAATTTTACATTTTAATAATTATGTAACACCAATAGTTATTTATTAAAGGCCTTCTTTATGATAGGCATTATATAAATTGCTAATCATCTTTCTCATCCACCCAAATTATTACAATTCTTATTTGGTAAATGAAAAATATGATGGGACTGGCATTTGAGTCATTTCTATCTAAACTCAAAGTTTGCATTCTTTCATTCTTTCCCTTGCATTTTCATATTTTTCTGACTTCACTTAAAGGCTTATGCAAGTAAGATGAGCATTTCTCTGTGAGCATATCCTAATGACTAGTCTTTGGCTTTGAATATCCAGAGATATTTTTCTCTTTAAATCACATGTCACCTCTCCTACTCATATAAAATCAAAGGATAGAGAAATATCAAGGTGATGTTTGGGTCCATGAATCTAGCTGGAAATATAAACTTGATGTCTGGCCAGGTAGGCCTGCAAGTCTTAACAGGGCGCTGTTCTCTGAGGAGTAGCCCCATTGAGAAGCTTGAGGGAGCAATGGCTTACTCTAATGAGATTAACACACATAATAATTCATAAATTTAACAGAAAAAAGCAATGTTAATGTTGCCCCCCTGCCAAACCCTAGAAGAATGATCAAGTGTAGTCTCTAGTCTCTACCCCTGAGGTTATTAGCTGGGAATTTGTTTCAGATCTTTAATGGACAGTTACATTTGCTTTCAAAGCTTTCAAAGTTTTTCACTCTGACATCATTGTTCCTTGGGCACATGGGTGAACTTCTATAATTAGGGAGGGCTTGGAGATTTATTTAGCTAGAGTTGCCTCCTGGAAAACTTAAGATGATGAAGTCTGACAGGAAAACCAGTCATTTTTAAAGAAGCTAATTTCTTGGAGGATTAGGCACTTACTATTGTTTATTGAACCATCCAGTTCCCTCCTCCCTCATTCCAATCTTGTGCCATAAAATATTTCAAATGTTAAGGCAGGCTAGACATAAATCAGGAACGAAATTGTAGTTAAATGGTACAGCCAGCTTGTTTCCATTTGGGAATAGTCCCTGATAGAAAAATGGGCCTTGCAATGTCATTTCAAAGATTTTGTTTCATTTTTTGCTCTGACAAGTAAGTGCAAAGATCAGAAATTGCATATGCAATACAATATTTCAATTGCACCACTCCCAACCTGGCAAGGACACCAAAGCTGTTTCACATTGCTATTGGTGGTGTCTAGGAACAAGCATCTCAAAGGAAATAATTTATTGTAAGTAAATAATTGTCTTATCCTAGCAATGCTTACAGGATACGAAATCTAGGAAGAAGGTTTGATCGTGTCAAAAGTTACTTGGCTGAAATAAAAGTATCCTACAGGGTATCAATAGAATGGAATGTTGAGTTTAATTCCTCCTTTGCTTTCTTTTCCTTTCTTCCTTCCCTTTCTCTCTTTCTTCTAGTTTGCTTGTTATTCATTTTAAGATTGAACACAGGTGTTTATTTATAATAATTTGGTAGCATGTTGGACACTTTTTGGATAGACTATCTTGTTGAACTTGAAGTTTCGAAGCAAGGGAAGCAAATATTTCTTGGCTTTGGCTTCTTAAAGTTCCTTTTGCTGACAGGGGTGAGGTGTTGTGTATAAGAGGTCAAACACACATTTGATGCACATGGTGGTAAATATATCTCAACTCTTTACAACCTCATGCTGTGAAATTGGACTACCTAAATAATGAAAGGAGATTTGATGGAAAGTCTAACATCCCAGCATGGTTTGATGATCCCTGTATATTGAAGAGCTTTAGACGATTATGCAAGCTGACACTGCAAGTACTGTGTGTACTGGAATCCAACTTGTTTCCATCTAGTTTCAATGATCTTTCTTTCCATTACGTATATTTCCCAAATTTTCATGTGAATAACACTTTATAGCCTCAGTTGTGTTTTGTTTTTAAATAGTATTTGTTATTTTAAATAGTCTTTATTATTTTAACTATTGTACAATATATGCGTGTTTTAGTAAATTCAAATGACTCAGAAGTATATAAATTAAAAGGATGTCCTTTTGTCTCCTTCTATCATCATTCTTGAACAAACCCAGACAACCAGTATGAATAGTTTGGTATATGTCCCTTGGAGTATTTTTTTTTTTTTTGAGACAGAGTCTTGCTCTGTTGCCCGGGCTAGAGTGCTGTGGCATCAGCCTAGCTCACAGCAACCTCAGACTCCTGGGCTCAAGCTATCCTCCTTCCTCAGCCTCCCAGGTAGCTGGGACTACAGGCACGCGCTACTATGCCCAGCTAATTTTTTCTAGTTTTAGTTGTTTGGCTAATTTCTTTCTATTTTTAGTAGAGACGGGGTCTCGCTCTTGCTCAGGCTGGTCTCGAACTCCTGAGCTTAAACGATCCGCCTGCCTCAGCCTCTCAGAGTGCTAGGATTACAGGCGTGAGCCACTGCACCTGGCCTCCTTGGAGTATTTTTGATACCCCCTTTTAAAAATAAATACCTATATTGAGTTGTTTTTTTTTTTTTTAAATGAATGGACACCCATTATATTTTCATATTATATGAATCCCTTTGATTTGTGTTCTATACTTTCTATCTTTTGGACTTTATTCCAAATCAGCATATGCAGATATCCTTTTTTTCTCTCTTAACACATAGTTGAATTATCCAAACTAAAATATACATATTTAATTTTTAATTTATTTTATATATTTCTTGTTTTGAATATGACTCTGTGTGTGTGTGTGTCTGTGTGTGTGTGTACATGTGAGCATGCACTTGTAAGTAGTTAATTCTGTCATCTCTTTTGAGATGAGAGGGGAGGTTGCAATACGTATTCAGTCTTTTTAATGAAGCCAAAAATTAAATATTTAAAAAAAATGTTTAGATTCATAGCCTATAGAAATAGTAACACAAATTATTCTGGCTTTGCATAAATTTTTTTATTAAAATAAAAACATAAACTTTGACAGTAGGTAGACTGTACTATACAGCTGTATGTTCACAAAGTAGCTTTATCTTAAACCTATATTCTTAATTCCAAGTGTGCTGGCATATAAGAATCATGCCAGTCAATAGACATCTTACAATGTATCTCCTCAGACCACAGTGGAATAAAACTAGAAATCAACTCCAAGAGAAACACTCAATTGTACACACAGTCATGGAAATTAAACAACCTGCTGCTGAACGATTATTGGATCAATGACGTAATTATGATGGAAATCAAAGGATTCCTTGAACTGAATGACAAAGGGGACACAAGTTATCAAAATTTATGGCATACAGCCAAAGTATACCTAAGGGGAAAATTCAATGCCTTAAGTGCCTACATCAAAAAGACAGAAAGATCAAAAATCAGAAAAATAATGATACATCTCAAGGAACTAGAAAAGGAAGAGCAAACCAAACCCAAAGCCAGCAGAAGAAAAGAAATAACTAAGGTCAGAGCAAAACTTAATGGAATTGAAAACAGGAAAATTATACAGAACATCAATGAAACGAAACGTTGGGTCTTTGAAAAGATAAACAAAATTGATAGACCTCTTGCTAGATTAACAAGAAACAGAAGAGAAAAGACTCAAATAAGCTTAATCAGAAATGAAAAAGGAGATATTACAACTGATACCACAGAAATACAAAATATCATCTGCAAATACTGTGAAAATTTCTATGCGCACAAAAAATCTAAAATGTAGAGGAAATGCACAAATTTCTGGAAACACATAACCCACCAAGATTCAATGAGGAAGAAATAGAACTCTTGAACAGACCAGTAATGAGCAATGAAATTGAAGCAGCAATACAATATTTTCCAACACAAAAACCCCAGACCAGATGGATTCACAGCTGAATTTTACCAGCCCTACAAAGAAAAGTTGGTACTCATTCTGCAGAAATTATTTCATAACATCGAGAAGGAGGGAATCTTCCTCAATCATTCTATGAAGCCAGTATCACCTTGACACCAAAGCCAGGAAAGGATACAACAAAAAATAAAACAGTAGACCAATATCCATTATGAATGTAGATGCAAAAATCCTGAAAATTCTTGGTGCTAGCAAACCAAATTCAATAGCACATCGAAAAATAATCTACCATGACCAAGTGGGCTTCATCCTAGGGATTCAACATACATAATCAACAAATGTGATTCACCACATAAACAGAAGCAAAACAAATATAATCTGATTATCTTGATAGATGCAGAAAAAGCATTCGACAAAATTCAGCACCCTTTCATGATAAAAACCCTCTACAAACTAGGCATAGAAGGAATATATGTCAAAATTATAAAAGCCATACATGACAAACCTACAGACAGCATCATACTGAGTGGGGAAAAGTTGAAAACAGTTCCACCAAGAACTTGAACAAGAGAAGGATGTCCACTGTCACCACTTCTATTCAATATAGTGTTGGAAGTCCTAGCCAGAGCAATCAGGTGAGAGAAAGCAATTAAGGGTATCAAAATGGGAAAAGAAGAGGTCAAACTATTACTTTTTGCAGATGATATGATCTTAGATCTGTTAATAGAAAACCCCAAAGATTCCACCATGAGATTCCTGGAATTGATAAATAAATTCAGCAAAGTCTCAGGTTACAAAATTAATATACACAAATCAGTAGCATTCCTATACACCAATAACAGTCAAGCTGAGAGTCAAATAAAATACTCAATACCTTTCACAATAGCTACAAAGAAAATAAAATACCTAGAAATACACTTAACCAAGGAGGTGAAAGTTCTTTACAAAAAGAACTATGAAACACTGAGGAAAGGAATCACAGATGACACAAACAAGTGGAAAAACATATCATAGTCAAGGATCAGTAGAATCAACACTATTCAAATGTCCATACTATCCAAAGTGATTTCCAGATTCAATACAATCCTCATCAACATACCAATGTCATATTTCACAGATCTAGAAAAAATAATTCTATGCCTTGTGTGGAGCTAGAAAAGAGCCTGAATAGCCAAAGCAATCTTAAGCAAAAGGAACAAATCAGGAGGCATCACATTACCAGACCTCAACTATACTACAAAGATATAGTAATCAAAACAGCATGATACTGGCACAAAAATAGAGACATAGGCCAATGGAACAGAACAGAAAAACCTAGATATAAAACCACCCACATATAGCCAACTGATCTTTGACAAAGCAGACAACAATATACACTGGGGAAAAGAATCCCTATTTAATAAATGGTGCTGGGGAAAATTGAATAGCCACAGGCAGAAGAATGAAACAGGATCTGTATCTCTCATCACTCACAAAAATTAATTCAAGGTGAATAAAAGATTTTAATGTAAAGCATTAAACCATAATAATTCTTGAAGAAAGTGATGTAAAACTTCTAATATTGGCCTAGGCAAAGAATTTATGAAGAAGACCTCAAGGGCAATCACAACAACAACAAAAATAAATAAGTGGGACTTGATTAAAGTAAAAAGCTTCTACACAGCCAAGAAAATATTAATAACGAATAGAGCAAATAGACAATCTACAGAATGGGAAAAAATATTTGCAAGCTATACATCCTATAAAGGACTTGGCCAGGCGCGGTGGCTCACGCCTGTGATCCTAGTAGTCTGGGAGGCCGAGGCAGGAGGATCGTTTGAGCTCAGAAGTTCGAAACCAGCCTGAGCAAGAGCGAGACTCCGTCTCTACTAAAAATAGAAAGAAATTAATCGGACAACTAAAAATATATAGAAAAAATTAGCCGGGCATGGTGGCGCATGCCTATAGTCCCAGCTACTCGGGAGGCTGAGGCAGAAGGATTGCTTGAGCCCAGGAGTTTGAGGTTGCTGTGAGCTA
>CAUYSK010096668.1:0-18238 GCA_963575035.1 Avahi laniger | reverse complement strand
CAGCAACCTCAAACTCCTGGGTTCAAGCGATCCTCCTGCCTCAGCCTCCTGAGTAGCTGGACTACAGGCATGAGCCCCCATGCCCGGCTAATTTTTTCTATATATTTTTAGCTGTCCGATTAATTTCTTTCTATTTTTAGTAGAGACGGGGTCTCGCTCTTGCTCAGGCTGGTTTAGAACTCCTGAGGCTCAAACAATCCGGCCGCCTCGGCCTCCCAGAGTGCTAGGATTACAGGCGTGAGCCACCGCGCTGGCCCAGCTGTCATTTCTTAAAGGCTCAGTTCTGTTATGAGCACTTTGCGTGCATGGTGTCATATCATTCTAACCTCCCACCGCTGTACTGCCAAGGAGACCAGACGCCAAGCGTCTTGGATCACCTAGAAATGCAACTAGTCGTGAAACGAAGTTCCTGGTGTGACGGTGCTTTCTCCTGCTGAGATTCCTTGCCTTCAGTTGTAACGGGAAAATGAGTTTTCAGTAGTATCTGCTACTTTTTATTGAGCACTAACTAGAGATTCACAGCTAGCTCGGAGACATTGTCCCCATTTTAAAGATGAGGTACCTGAGGCTCAGGCAGGTTAAGCAACATGCTCAAGGGCACACAAAGGATATATGCTGAAAAGCTATAACGTAGTAAAGCCAGACTTTGTATTTTTTTCTTTTTTCACACAAATACAAAGAGGAATAAAGAGGAATGTACACCTCTGACTCCAAAACCCATGATCTAAACATTCTTCCTTTTAAGCCCTTTACCTAGAATCTGGCTGAATTTGGGTCCAAAAACTGAAGGAATGCAGCCCTTTTTCCTCTGCTAAGCTACTTATCACAGTTGTTTTCACCAGACATTTGACACAAGAGGAGAATATGCTGCCTGGTGCCTGCAGTTATCCTGTGTAGTTATTTAGTTCAACTGGAGTATAACCAGCACCTACAGGGAGCTTAGCAGGCATCAGGTTTGGTATTGGAGGAAAAATACGTCCCTGTGTTGTGGTTTTCAAAAGTCTGAAAAGGAAAAAAGCATAGAATTGGTTTTATTATCCAATTGAGAATAATAACACAAAACCAGGGAGTGGGGAAAATTATTTCAAAATAAAGTGCATTTGGGAAAACTGAATATCCACATGGAAAAGAATGAAATAGACTTTATCTTATATTATGCCATATACAAAAATTAATTCAAAGTGAATCAAAGAGCCAGGTGCCGAGGCATACTCCTGTAGTCCCAGCTACTGGGGAGGCTGAGGCAGGAGGATGGTTTGAGCCCAAGAGTCCAGCTGGGGCAACATAGCGATACCCTATATGTCTGTTAAAAAAAAAAAAAGATCAAAGACCTAAACTGAACTAAAACTATAAATCTCTTAGAAGAAAACATAGGGGAGCTCTTAACGACACTGGATTTGGCAATGATAAATTGAACTTCAAAATTAAAAACTTTTTTTTTTTTTTTGAGACAGAGTCTCACTGTGTTGCCCGGGCTAGAGTGCCATGGTGTCATCCTAGCTCACAGCAACCTCAAACTCCTGGGCTCAAGGCATCCTTCTACCTCAGCCTCCCGAGTAGCTGGAACTACAGGCATGCGCCACCATGCTCGGCTAATTTTTTCTATGTATTTTTAGTTGTCCAATTAATTTCTTTCCATTTTTAGTAGAGACGGGGTCTTGCTCTTGCTCAGGCTGGTTTCGAACTCCTGAACTCAAACAATCCACCCACCTCAGCCTCCCAGAGAGCTAGGATTACAGGCGTGAGCCACCGCGCCCGGCCCAAAATTAAAAACTTTTGTGCAACAAAATATACAATCACGAGAATGAAAAGACAACCCACAGAATGGAAGAAAATATTTCCAAATCATATATCTCATAAGGGTATAGTATCCAGAATATATAAAGAATTTGTAAAACTCAACAATAAAAAGCAAAGAACCCAATTCAAAAATGGGTAAAGACTTGAACAGACATTTCTCCAAAGAAGATACATGAATGGCCAATAAGCACATGACAAGATGCTCAACATCACTAGACATTAGGGAAAATCAAATCAAAAATCACAATGCGGTATCCCTTATACCTACTATCACTTAATTGAAATCAAGGGGTATGGGACCTCCAATTTTCTTTCTTCTCTTTCAAGATTGTTTTGGCTTTTCTAGGTCCTTTGCATTTCTATAACAGTTTTAGAAGCAGTTTGCCAATTTCAACAAAAAAGCCAGTTAAGATGTTGGGATTGTGTTGAATCTAGAGATCGATTTGAAGAAAATTAACATTTTAACAATATTAGGCCTCCCAATCCATGGACTGATATAGCTCTCCATCTTTGGCTTTTTACAATCAGAACTATGGTAAAAGTATAAATTAGTACTTTTTACTCATTCCTGAGCAAATGCAAGCATCTTAGAACATTTTAACCCCATATATCCCCTCTGGCCTTTTGTGTTAATATTGTTATGCATCTTTATTCTACTAAATTTTTTGTTTATTTTTACAAGAATATACATAGCAGCTTTTTTTATGAGATTCCAAAACTGGAAACAACCCAAATGTTCATCAGCAAGATTACAGACAAATTACTGTGTATGGTATTAATGTATTTGTATAATAAAATGCCCCTATGGACCAAAAAATGAATGAGCTAACAGGACTCACAACAACATGGATAAATCTCAAAAAACATTACATTAAGCAAAATAAGTCAGATACCATAGAGTAATGTTGTCTGGTTGCAATGATACAAAATTCAAGAACAGAAAAACTATCTATGGAGATAGAATTTTAAACAGTTGTTTTCCTCAGTGCAGGGGAAATTAACTGGGAAGGTGCATAACAAAACTTGTTGGGGCAATGGAAATATCTGGGTGGTGGTTACATGGGTGTATACATTTGTGAGAACTCATTAAATGATAAATTTCAGTTCTGTGCATTCTACAGTTGGTAAATTATACATCAATAAAAAGAACAAAATCTGGGAAAAACAAAAACAGATACAAAAACTACTGAATTAAGCTTGACTAAAGAATTCTGCTCCATGAAAATAGGAAAACTTCTCTAGTTTCTCTCTGATTTGTCCTACAGCTGAGTAAGTTTTAGAAAAAAAAGAAAGACCAGTTTTCCACTTTTCTTTTCCAGAGGCCACTTTTGGAATAAACCCTTTTAAAGCCCAGGCTCAGTGTATAAGTGAGGGACATGAAGACTCTTCTCCTTGTGGCTCTGTACTGTCATGCCAGATCCTAGTGGTATTTCAAAGAAGGAAATACTACCATGGTTTGAGATAGATTTAAGGGAATTTGTTATCGTTAAGTGGAAAAAATCTCTACTCCAGACACCGTAGGCTACTTCCCCGCTGCCTTTTGATATGCAATGGACTGGCTTCCAGCTACTTCTGTGTTGACGATGGTTTCAAAAGTGGGTAAGAAAATAGTACATGGATTTCATGTGTCATCAGATTTTGATTCGTCTTATTTTCGCTTAAGTCATTCCTCTTAGCAATGCATCAGATTGATGAGTCTCTTGATAAAATCCTAGAGGGAAGAGTTTCCTGGTCTAAGCAGAGATCGTGATCCACTAGAGCAGGTGTTGGCAAAACTAGGACTCAGCCTGTTTTGTTTTTGTTTTTTTTGGTAAATAAAGTTTTATTACAATGCAGCCATACCTGTTTATTTTATTTCTTTATTTATTTTTGAGACATGGTCTTGCTTTGTTGCCTGCATGAGAGTATGGTGGCGTCATCATCATAGCTCACTGCAACCTCCAACTCCTGGGCTCAAATGATCCTCCTGCCTAAGCTTCCTGAGTAGCTAGGACTACAGGCATGAGCCACCATACCTGGCTAATTGAAAAATATTTTTTTTAGAGACGTGGTCTCACTATGTTGTTCAGGCTGGTTTTGAACTCCTGGCCTTAAGCAATCTTCCTACCTTGGCCTCCCAAAGTGGTGTGAGCCACTGTGCCCAGCCACCCATTTGTTCACATATCATCTATGGCTGCTTTAGTGCTACAATGGGCAAAGCTGAATAGCTGCAACAAGACCATATAACTGGAAAAGTCTAAGATATTCACTCTCTGGCCCTTTACAGGAAAAGTTTGCTAAGCCCTGACCTAGAGCATTCTCCATGGCCAAGTACAGAGAATAACTAGGGGCCTCCACTCCGTTGTTCGGCATGAAGATGGCATGAGAGGTGGGGGCTGGCCATAACCTCAGGTATAACATGTGGGAGATGAGTTGGTCATAGCTCATCAAAAGAAAGAGTATCTTCTGGTAAATGGCAATAGCTTATTTATCCAAAACATATAAGTGTTCTTTATATGATATGGCCCAAGTGAAGAAATTACTCAAAAGGTAGCTCCCAGGGGACTCTTGGACAACAATAACCAATCCTTCCAATTGCCGCTGATAATCCCCAAGACACCATCAGCTGCGCTCATGACTGTCACGTAGGTGGGTGGGAGAGAGCCTATTTTTCCAAATGTATAAGAAAGAAAGAAGGCTGGGCATGGTGGCTCACACTTGTAATCCTAGCACTCTGGGAGGCCAACGTGGGAGGATCACTTGAGGTCAGGAGTTTGAGACCAGCCTAAGCAAGAATGAGATCCCATCTCTACTAAAAATAGAAAAAATTACCCAGGCATGGTAGTGCCCGCCTGTAGTTTCAGCTACTCAGGAGGCTGAGGCAGGAGGATCCCTTGAGGCCAGGAGTTTGAGGTTGCTGTGAGCTAGACTGGTGCCACAGCACTCTAGCTCAGGCGACAGAGTGAGATTGTGTGAAAGGAAGGAAGGGAGAAATGGCTCACTGAATGGTTTTAGAAAGATATTCTCAAACTTTAAAACATGCTCCCCAGGCCAGGCGTGGTGGCTCACGCCTGTAATCCTAGCACTCTGGGAGGCCGAGGCGGGTGGATCGCTCAAGGTCAGGAATTCGAGACCAGCCTGAGCAAGAGTGAGACCCCGTCTCTACTAAAAATAGAAAGAAATTATCTGGACAACTAAAATATATATATATAGAAAAAATTAGCCGGGCATGGTGGCGCATGCCTGTAGTCCCAGCTACTCGGAAGGTTGAGGCAGCAGGATTTCTTGAGCCCAGGAATTTGAGGTTGCTCTGAGCTAGGCTGATGCCATGGTACTCTAGCCAGAGCAACAGAGCCAGACTCTGTCTCAAAAAATAAATAAATAAATAAATAAATAAATAAAACATGCTTCCCAGCTATCAACGCTTATACTCCCCGTGCCTCCTTCAGTAGGGAAAAGCATCCACTTCCATGTCCAGGAGGGGCGAGGTACTCAGCACCTTTCTTTTGGAGAGGCTGGCGGTTATGAGCACAGTGGGGAAAAAACCATCAGCAGTGGAGGGAGGGGAGCATCCCTTTGTGAGAAAGCTATTCATTTTCCCCATGCACCTGTAATACTTGCAAACTAATCGTAATACAATAAGTTATTTGACATGCGATTCCAAAGATCTGTGAATGAGGCATCAAAATCAAATCTCTTCTCCACTTCAAAAATTTAGCCTCCTGAGAAGAATCTGATAACTTAAGCTACATTTAGAAACCATGCCCATCACAGTTCTCTAAGCACAGTCTCTGCCTCTAAAAATAAAAATGCAGACCGCATGAAAGATGCTGACCACTCAGAAGTCTCCAAAGGTTCTGCTTTGTCTCCAAACTGGACAGCTTGGAGCATTATTATAATTCTCACCCGTCTGAGCCTCCTGTCTCAACGATGTGAAATCCAGATAAACAAGATTCCCTATTTCCAGCCCAGGGCTTGAAACCAGCTTTCCACTAACTAGTTATATGACCCTGGTTAAATGACTTAACCACTTAGATCCTCAGAGACTTATCTCATTTGGATGTCACTTACCTCATGGAATTATGAGGATGAAAGGATGCAGCATAATTTCAAAGCATCTGCCAGGTGCGAATTACTCAACAGCTACTGGAAATTATTAATAATTTCTTCTGAGATTTCCCTGTTGCCACTAGGGGGCAGAATTAGCCTAAGATTTAAGAACAAGCATGCACTCAATCCTGTGATAATTTTCCATTTTCAAAGCATTTTTGCAAGCAGTGTGGATAGTGGTGGCAAAGCGCTGTATTTTACAGCCGTGTTGGTATAAAGACTATTGTTTTTATATTTATGAATTTATATTTATAAATCTAGACCAAATTTGTAATTATACATTTTTCTAATTTGAATCAGGGGCTTTAACCATCTGAGTGATTGGCAGCATGCAGTCCCTGAAAGAAATTCTAAGAGCTCCTGCTGAGATTTTACTCTCTGAGTCTTTGAAGGTGGAGCCAGAAGCACTGCCAAAGACAGATAACTTGTTTAGCAAAACAGATTTTTTTTTTTTTGAGACAGAGTCTCACTGTGTTGCCCGGGCTAGAGTGCCGTGGCATCATCTTAGCTCACAGCAACCTCAAACTCCTGGGCTCAAGGGATCCTCCTACCTCAGCCTCCCAAGTAGCTGGGACTACAGGCATGCGCCACCATGCCCGGCTAGTTTTTTCTATATATTTTTAGTTGTCCAATTAATTTCTTTCTATTTTTACTAGAGACGGGGTCTCGCTCTTGCTCAGGCTGGTTTTGAACTCCTGAGCTCAAACAATCCCCCCCGCCTCAGCCTCCCAGAGAGCTAGGATAACAGGCGTGAGCCACCGCACCCGGCCAGCAAAACAGATTTTTAAGAGGATTTCTTAGGTCTCACACTGTTCATAAGATTACATGTCAGGTAGATCAAGTTTTTTGGCTACTTCTGTCTATGATTTTTATTGATTTTACTTTCTTATTTATACTTCGCGGTAGACTGAATAATTGTCCATTTGTCCCAATTCGTCATGCCCTTGCTGTATCATATCCTTGCTCTGTGCCATGTAGGTTTGCAATTCTTCCGCTAAGAGTAGAATCGTTTCCCCTGCCTTGTTAAATGTTGAGCTTGGCCTTGTGACTTGCTTTGGCCAATGGAGCATTTAGGGATGTGAGGAGAGGAGAGGCCTTAAATGTGCTTGTGTGGTTTGGCTTGGCTCTCCTACTCTGGGCAGCTGTTGGTGCAAGGAGGATGAGAGACACTTGAAGCAGAGACACCTGAACCTCGGGCATAGCCACCTGACCTGCAGCTGAAGCAGAGCCACTGGGCCACGCCAATCCTAGATCAGCCAACCTCAGTCAACCTGCAGATACATAAGTATGAGAATAAATATTCATTGTTGTCCTCCACTGAATCCGGGGTGGTTTGTTATGCAGCCATGTTGTAGAAATAGTTCACGAATACACATTAGGAACATGCTTCTAATTCAGATTTTGTACATATAATGTAAGAATAATTAAATGGTTTATATTTTTATGGTTTTTCTTTCCAAAGACATTCTTTAAAAGTGTATAATTTTTGATCTTGCTCATTTTTGTTTCAGTCTTAATCTTGCCAAGAATCTTCTTAACATTTTGAGGTAGCCAGTTCTTTAAAAGAATGTTTCTTTTGAGTTTTGGCATTGACAGATGTACCATCTATTTCATTATACTCCCCATCATCCCCACTGGAGCATCACAGGGAAATGAGACAATTTGCTATATGAGGATGTACTCTCCTACTTCTAAAGTTCTTTTTCTTCCAAAGCTCAGAAGAGATATCAAGACACTTTTGACATCTTTGCTCAAATGATGTGCTTGGGCTCATAGTTCTTAATTGGAAATGGCTTTTCCAAAAGTATGCAATTTGAAAGATACAAAATAAATTAACAAAAATTTTATATGACTGGTGGGATCAGAAGGAAAGATAAAAAATAAATTACCAAAAGTATGCAATTTGGCCTTTGCCTCCCTGAAACAGAGGGTCTCCAGATAACTCCAGGTCTCCTTCCAATAAATTGCATCATCATTTTGAAGCCCCGTCAGTGAAGACATTCTCCAACCACATTTCTATGATGGTCTAGCCTACAGCATTAAGAAGAAATGAACCAGATTGATGTATATTAAGCTGGATAAATCTCAAAAATAAAATGTTGATTGAAAATAACCAAGAGGCTAAATGATACATACTTCTAAATGCACTATTTGTATATCTTAAAAATATATAAAAATAGGCTGGATGTGGTGGTTTAGGCTTGTAATCCCAGCACTTTGGGAGGAGGCTGAGGTAGGAGAATCGCTTGAGGCCAGGATTTCAAGACCGGCCTGAGCAATGTAGTGAGACCCTGCCTCTACAAAAAATTAAAAAAATAGCCAGATGCGGTGGCACATGCCTATAGTCCCAGCTACTTGGGAGGCTGGGGCAGAGGCTGACTTGAACCCAGGCGTTTGAGGCAGCAGTGAGCTATGATCACACCACTGCACTCCAGCCTGGGTGACAGAGCGAGACTACCTCTCTAAAACAAACTAGTATTTTAAGTTGTTTATGAAAAAAAGAGAGAAACAGAGAGGTAGAGAGGAGATAGGACATTGAGAGGCAAATGCCAACTTTCTGGTAATGCCTGTCCCTAGGGAGTGAGGAGAGCAGACGCAGCAGGGGCTGATAGCTTATTGGGACTGTGGTGGTATCTGTAATGTTTTATTTCTTTTAAACATGACTGGAAGCAAATAAAAAATGTCAGCCCTTGTTAATTCCGAATGCTTGTTATGTTGTTCTTTGCAACTTTTACATTTCTTTAAAGAAAAAAAATCTGCCTTTTTTTCACCCATCCCCATAGCACTTCCAGTGGTATCATAAAAATTTGCCAGTCTGCCTCCTATCAGTTCCCGACCCAAGTGTCTCTCTCCCCTACATGACCATGAGTCTCCAGAGGCCTGGCTAGTTAGCTTTGTGCCACAAGGTGCCCAGGTCAGTGATGATACATTGATCTATTCAATAGTGGGGATTGGGCACCTCTGTGCTAGGGCTGTGCCAGGGCTGGGGATGAGGCTGCAGATAAGACCTTGGCCTCCTGAAGCTCAAGTGCAGTGGGGGACCCTGACGTGTGAGCAGGCAGTTCATACCCGAGTGGGGAGCACACGGTGAGGAAATACCTGTGAGGGCGGCCTAATAGGAAGGGGAGTTGCAAGGGAAAGGGTGAAGCAGGGGAAATCCTACAGAGACCTGGAGAAGTGGAGTCAGGCCAATGAAGGGGTGGGAGAAAGAATATTTCCGGTCAAGGGGACAGCTTTTGTGCAAAAGCTTCCAGGCACGAGACAGTAAGGAGGATTTAAGGAAGTAAAAGAAATTCAGGGTGGTGGAGCGTGGAGGAGAGACCGGGTTTGGAGAGGAAGGCAGCCGCCTCACCAAGGGCCTGTGGTCTGAGATAATTGGGCTTAGTAATCCAGCTCCAGGGTCAGGAGTACAGACTCAGGCTCTACCAATTACTAAACAGGTGCATCACTGAACCTCTCTGTAAGTCTCTGTTTCCCCGTCTACAAAATGAAGATAAAAACAGTATCTACCACATTACATTGTTGTGAAGAGTCAGGGAGGTAATAAACATCAAATGCTTGGCACTTGGTCAGGCCTCAATAAATAGCATTCACTCTCTTCATTTGGGGGCGAGGGGAAAGCCATGGAGAGATTTAAGAAGTGGCCTGACAGGTGCAAAATTGTGTTTTACAAATACCATTTAGTCACCTGTAGGGGAAGGGCACGAGGGGCACTTGCGCTCAGCAGCTGTCACAATACTTTGGGATCCTGTCCCCTCCCCGTGTTTGCACTGTTTCAGGGACTATTTCAACATCTCCAAAAGTCCGAGATTTAAATATGCAAAAGAAAAAGGAGAGAAATTCCTATTTTTTACCCACGCGAACCTCCGCCCGCACGCACCTGCGCAGGTGGCGCTACTAGACGCCACCTCCCAAGTGGGTAGCTCCTTGGCTGGCCCCGCCCCGACTGTGAGCTGCAGCCAATCAGACGGCGTGAGGTCGGCAGTGGCTGTGGCCGCACCTGGAGCGGAGCAGAGCCGGACACCAGACAGTGTCCAGCTCCACCGTCAGTGCCTGGGCAGCTGCTAACCAGGTCCCTTGAATAATTGAAGAGGGGAGAAGAGTTGGGCCAGGGGGTTGGAGGGTGTCTTCAAATACTCAAAGAGTCGGCGGGGTGAAGAGTACCTGGGCCGGTCTGTGCAGCAACAGCGGGGAGAACCATTCATTGACTCTTAAGTGTTTACTGAACTCCTACCATTATGCCTGAGGGGCCAGGAGGGACCAGAGTGAATAAACAAAGTCCCTGAGCTCCAGGTGTGTGAAGTGTTTAATATGGGGAGGTGCTGGGAAGTGCTATAAAATATAAAGCCCTGTAAGGCAGATATAGAATGGGAGAGGGTACACTTTCAAGTAGAGTGATCTGGACAGGCAAAGACCTGAATTGAGGGAACAATGTAGAAATGCGAGGGAAGGGCATTCCAGACACACGAGACAGCAAGTGCACGTGTCACAAAAGGGGAGGTGTCTGGTCTGCTCAAACAACAGCCAAGGGTCCGCGTGGAAGTTCTGTTCACATTGCTTCTGCCTTCTCAGCGAACTGCACTGCAAAGCTATCAGCAGTCGATAAGGAGGGAGGCGGCACTGGAGGTTTGAGAAAGATGTCACGAAAGACATACCTATGACCCTGGAAGTTAAAGAACCAGGAATTTTCTAGAACACTTTTTAACAGAGAAGTCCCAGCACGAACTGCAGAAATGAGTTCCCGGTGACTGGAAGAGGGCAGGCCACCACTGAGAGGACTTCTAAATCAGTTTGGGCCAGTCCTCTCACTCTCAGGAGGCCCTACCAACGCTAAGATTCTGTGCTGGGAGAGGTCAAGGAGGCAACACCGTCTTAATCGATAATTAACCACTCTTTTCTAAAGAAAAGGCATGAGAGTACTCTTCCCCCCTAACTATGAAACCTAACAAGCAGCAGGGCCACCAAGCGGGATGCTCCCCAAACAGGAAAGACTGCACGGGTAGAATTCCTTGTATTAGTTCTGAGGCCAGGAAGGGAAACTGGGCGCTGTAATTGTTCTGGACAGAGGAAGGATGTCCTCAGGAATTATGCTTCCTTCTGGAATATATCGGGGTGGTATTAGCTGTTGTCAAAGTCATTCTTTCACCAGTTTCCTTTGGTTAAATAAAGAATTCAGAATCAGAAGACTCATATCCTAACTTTGCACACAGCTAGGAAGGATAGGTGATAAAAGATGAGACCCTTCCAAAAGGAAATGAACGTTCCCCGCTGTACTTACACTTTCCCAAGTGGTCCTCTCAACAAGCTCTTATTCCAAATACATTGATGTGTGAAACGTATTTTGACCTGAACTGATAACTGCTTTCTGATTTCCCAGCTATGTGAGAACATAAGTCACATTACTTAAAAATCACACCTAAAATACTTGCTCAGCAACCCAACTTAATTGGGTATGATTCAGATTTGAATGACTATTGGCTTTACCAAATAACAAATTCCCTCATAAGAGACTTACCACCACTGAGTAAATGTAAAAAGCTCCGCTGTAGGCTCTGAAGGCCACCCTAAAGGTGGAGTTCAACACACGTTCCAAACACAAGACAGTCTTCAGAAAATGGTGACCACTTTGGAAGGAATAGTGCTTGCTGTGATATATAACTTTGGAATATCTATTAAAAAAAAAAAAAAACCTCATGACATGACAGGTAAAATTTTAACTTATTAACATGCCATAAGAATGAAAGAATAGCCTTGAGAATTATTTGAAAGGTTTTCAAAAAAATTTATTTTCATAAATTAACACACATAACAGTGGAAATTGTAGAGTCACAAACTACTGAACAGAAAAGGAACTGCAGGGGCATCAGGTATGCCAATGTTAACCAAAAATGTACAAATTTCACTGAACTATTGACCGTGATATTATATAAACACTTCAGGCAGCTATTTACTGGCCCAGACCAGCCCGAGGAGATGCTGACACCTCCCACCAAGAATTCAAATCCAATTCAGCACCAGAGAGGGGCTTACGAAGACACGCAATAGACAAGCATCAGATCTGAGAGCACGCTGTGCTAGGATGGTGGACTGAGCTGGCACCTGCCTCCACTTCACAACTGAAATAGCGTCTGCTGCTCAATTTGTGGCTAGATGCAAATATTAAGCAGTGATTTTCACAAAATTAAGTCTCTCTCCCTAGCCAGGTTTTTATATAGCAAGTTCAGTTCTGGCAAGGAGGCCTTTCCTTACATGAATCCCGGAAAGGATACTCCACACCTGTGGCCAATTATTTATACTTTGGATACAGCCACCCACGAAATGTGGTTATCTGAGAGGTCCTTTTCATGAAACCATGGGAAAAGCTTACAGAAACAAAACAAAGGAATTAAAGAAAGCACCAACTGCATACTCCCCTCTCCCACCCCCCAGGTAATGGGGGGAAAGTATCACTGCCTAAAAGTTGGTCTTTAGCAGATCTTAATGTACATGGTATTGATGGCATAGGATCCCAGCCTGGAGGCCGCGCGACGCCTGTGTCCCATCAGGCTGCACTGCAGCCTCGGAGCTGCGGCTGCAGTCCTACACGCTCCCTGATGCTCTTGGCCTGGTAGGCGAGGAATGAGTTGGGGGGGAAGTATCATGCCCAGAGAGTGGGATCCAGGATTCCTCAGGTGGGCTCTGGTGCCCATACAAAAGACCCTTTCAGGCAAAATTTGACAAAGTGTCATGATTTTCACAGCTCTTGGAGGAGCGCTGAGTTTGGGGATTCACAGCACGAGTTTCTGAGCTCTTTGGGCTCCAGGTAAGGCAAACAATACATGTCTTTTCACTGTACCTCCCTCAGCTGTAGCTCTCAGAGTAAAAAAGTGGACATAATCTGCTTTAACAGGTGATGAGGTACGTTCAAACTGATGGACAAATGAAGTTGGAAAGGAGACCAAAAGAAAAAAAAAATGAAAAAAGAAAAGAGGAGGTGAGAACACGGTGGGGGGGAGGGGAGGAAGGAAAAATAGCTGGAAACGGAAAGATGGAAAAAATCCATAGTTGAAAGTTTCAGTGAAAAGCTGATGGGCAGAACCCTGATTGGACCTGAGATTTCTCCTCTCTTTCCATGTTAAACACACTAAACTTCTGGAGGTGAGTTATAGTTGGGTAAGTTGTAGTTTTAACTGTAATGTCTCAGAAACTGCACCAACTCCCACCCCAGAACCAGACTCCCCAGCTCTGGGCAGGTGGTGTGCCAGCCACCGACTAACACCTCCCATCGTGGACTCTTCACAGCACGGCAGCTAAGTCAGGTGAAAGTGGACATTAAGACAGGTGTGGCTGAGCTCAGCTAGAACCCCCTGTACCAACTGCAGGTACGTAACTTCGTTTGCAGTGGGGCCCCCCTTCTTAACCTTGGAGCAGAGGAAGGGCCCTAGCCAGAGGGTAGGCCAAGAATTTTAAAGACAGGCAGAGTTGGCCTCAGAGCAACTTCTCCCCTACGTTCTCAGGACAAGGACAGAGCCCAAGTCGCTGTTTCCTCCAGTCCTCTGTTCCCAGACGCCCACATCCCAAAACCACTTCTCTTGGCCCTTTCAAGTGCCACGCCTGTAACGGGCAAACGTGAAACTGTATCTCTGTCAGGCTGATGACGCCACAGCTGTGCCAGCTCGACTGTGTCTGCTGGGGTATGTGGCTGCCACATCACTGCCTCCTCCACACTGGCAATGGAGCCGGCAGACAACACTGTTGACTCACTGCTAGTCTGCACGCTGTCCAGCAAGAGCTCCCTAAACACGTCTAGACAAGGGCACAGTGGATTACTCGCCCTGCTCCCTTAAGCAAAAAGACAGAAGCATTTAGTGTCTAGGAACCCTGTCCCAGGAAGGGAGAAGTACTGAGGTGAAGCATAGGTCGTGTCTATACAGTCTGGGCAAAGCAGATGGAGAATGGCAGAATCTGGTTAGCATCACTCTGAGCCAGTGTGGAAACTTGACTCTCTTCTAATCCTATTTGGCCATGGCCTTAGAAGCCTCCATGGGTGACCAGGTGTGTATTTCACTTGTCTCAATGCTATGTTTGAGGCAGTGGGCCTAGAAGATAGACATGGCACTTTTTTTTCTCCTATTCATGTCAGTTTTTCTGTGTGGCTTAGACCGTCGACCTGCAAAGGAAAGGCACATAGAGACCCCCACTCCCACCCCATCTCCCCACCCACTAACAAATGGGGAAGCAAAAGAAACCTAGGAGAGTCAGCAACATTCCAGGACGGCACCGCTCACTCTTCTCCAACAGACTGACTTGAAAATGTGTCTGGAGCTTGGAAAGTTCCCATCAACAGCTGTTTCATGAAAGTGGCTCTTAGCAGGATGGGAAGAGGTGACCAGTGTCCTGAGGCTGGCTTTAGCATCCCACTCACCAGCCAAGGAATGTTAATTCTCTGAACTTTTGTTTTGAAGGAGAGAGAGAGAGAGAGAGAGAGAGAGAGAGATAGAGAGAGAGAGAGAGACCCCCCAAGGCAAGAAGAGGGGATGCAGGGTGAGGGCAAGTGGGGCTTCAGTGGGAAAACAACAAGACTATGGAGCGTGGTGGCCCACAGCGCCCCTCTGTCCACAGACTCTTGCAGGCACAAACCCAGAAACTCAGCTAACTCTGGCATTCAATGACATTTCCAGTAGCTCTGACGCAGGAGTCTGGAGTACAATGAGGTGCCCTCAAAGAAGGCTGGTTGTGGAATTTCGTGATCCCTCTGCAAGGACACGTCGCTGGGTCTGAAGCCCTAACCCGACTCTCCCCCAACTCCTGGAGCAGGCTGCTTGGACGGCTGCAGACACTCTGGGTCGGCTTATGTCACCGTCTGAGCCATTGCACCCAACTTTGTTACATACCACCATTTCAGATAAAAACCATTAAGACCACACCCAACCTTAGTACTTTTTCAATGATTGGGAGAGAAACCTGCTCTTGTTTATGTCACTAAAATAAATACATGTACTTAGTGGGCAAGAATGAGAACCCAGATGAAAACAGTGCTCCCTCTAATGGGTTACGCTAGAAGCTGGAGATGGGGAAGGGACTGCGTGAAACAAGTGAATGGGAAAATATCTCTTCCATGCACCAATCAACTGGGTCAAATGCCTATCTTGTATTAAGACATGTATTGTCTTTCTCCTTAATGTCTAAAAAAAATTTTTAAAATCACATTTAAAGGCTCCAAACATGCAGCAATAATACAAAAAAAAAAAAAAGAGGAAATAAACCAAATGAAAATAATCACCACTACAACATTAAAAAGTGCAACTTACTTCAAATGGGGCCTGGATGGGCTCCTCTGGCACTAGTGACCCACAGTCACAGAGGGGAGAAAACGATGGGAAAAGCCACACACATACATATCACACACACAAACACTCCCACATACACTCACATCAACAGGCTCTGGACAGACAGACTCAAAGGATTAGAAAACACAATAGCTCATCTTTCCTCAACTACTGAAATGAGCTGATGGGACCACGCAGGACAGGACGCCAGGTCCCCCTCTCTAGGCCACGTTTCTAAATAATCTTGGTCTAGCACCACCGTAAACAAAGTGGAACTTTCATGTGGACGTGCAAATCCTGTGAGTCCTTGGAATCCTAGTGTTACTTAAGATATGCTGCTTCTTCCTCCTGTGGATGGCGGAGATGCAGAGGTGGAGGCCGGATGTCATTTGGGACTATTTCCAGGAGAAAGGGAGCATTCCTGAGGTTCTATACTCAGCAGTAGAAGTAGAGGACCCTCTTTCACCAGTTCCTAAAAAGGTTGCACCTTGAAATAGGTAAAAATTCATCGACTGTGCATTTTGAGTGGTTTGGGCGGTAGGGTAAAATTAGGCAACCTCTTCCAAGGAGGTCCAAAAGAAATCTAAAATTGAGACTTCCAAAATGAACTGGTTCTCAACAACCTGATGACTGTTCCTGTTCCTCTTCCTTGGCAAAGAAGGTCTCCAGTTCCATTAGTTTCTGTATCAAAAGAGCATCCAGTTCTTGACTCTGTAGAGCTGCCTTCTGGGCCCTCGTAAAGCTGCCTGCCACCTTCACTTTACCTCGAGCTCTCCTCTTTCGTGGGACTGTAAAATCCTGAAACTCTAGAACTCGCTTCCTCTTCTGTTGGCTGATTGAGATTAGCGTACCATTTCGTTCCTTGGGTTCCTCAAAGATGGTCTCTAAACACCTAAGGATGGAGCACAAAACAGAATCACCAACAGACTGAACCAACTCATCTCTGGGGTCACCTTCTAGTCAACAGGGGCTGAAAGCGACTTGCACTAATAACTCCTTACAGCTAACTCTTTTCTTTGGCCACTGTCTTTGTGTGTGTGTGTGTGTGGGCGGGGGGGACCCCACATGTATGGTACATGAGCACAGTGAACAAATTCAAACTGGATGAAGGGTATAGAATAAAAGTAAGGCGAACCCCACAATAGGAGGCAACACCAACAACACTTTTGCGTATCTTCCCAAAAGTCATTCAATACAGACATGCATAAATAAGCATATATTAATTACCAGGGGTTGTCCCTTTTCTGTAAAGGGTCAGACAGTAAACATTTCAAACTCTGTGAGCCACACAGGTCTCTGTTACAAATTTTTCTTTGTTTTTCTTCTTCTTGTTTTTAAAAGCAATCCTTTAAAACTATAAAAACCATTCTTGGCTTATACGTCATAAAATAAAAATGAACCACTGGCTGGATTTGGCCTGTAGTTTGTGGACTCACAAAACACCCTGCATTTTTTTCCCCACTCAAACAGTAGCAGACACTAACCTCTAACTGTGCTTCTGTGGCCTACTGGTAACCTTTAAGATTGTTCCAACTTAGTACACAGTTTTTAATGGCTGTATAAGTATTCCATTATAAGGATGGACTATAATCTAATGAGAACACTAGTTATAGATATTTTAGGTTGTTTCCAACCCTTTTTTACTTTTCAGCAATGCTGCAGTGACATTGTAATAAGTGTGCAACTTAGAGCACATATACAAAATCCTAGGATAAAACCCTAAAACTCTTCTGCTATATCCTAGACACAACAAGCATTTAATAAATGTGTACTGACTTGACTTGAATTCAGACCCAAAGGAGGCCAAGAGAAACCCTTTCTGTATTTAGGTTGGGAATCATAGCTGAAGATCAATTATCAGTCCTGAAGAAGACAGCATATTTGGTAAAAACACAAGTACAAACTAAAAGAAGACTATATTTTCTGTATCTATCTAACCCAACACACATTTCTTTCCTATCTTATCACTGATCACAATTCAAGTGGAAACAAAAAATACTAACTCTAGTTATACCTAAGAAAACACAACAGCTCATCTTTCTGCAACTACTGAAATGAGCCACTGAGACCATGTGGGACAGAATACCAGGTCCCTAGGCAGGCAGCAGGTAGAACTGAACACAAACCCTTTCTTTTTTTTTTTTTTTTTAAGAGATGAGGTCTCACTCTATCGCCCAGGCTGGAGTGCAGTGGTACACTCACAGCTCATTGCAACCTTAAACTCTCAAGTGATCCTCCCACCTCAGCCTCTTGAGTAGCTGCAACTATAAGTGCACACCACCATGCCTGGCTAGTTTTTTGTGTTTTTTTAAATAGAGATAGGGTCTTGCTATGTTGCCCAGGCTGATCTCAAATTCTTGGCCTCAAGAGATCCTCCCACTTTGGCCTTCTAAAGTGCTGGGATTACAGGCATGAACCACAGCAACTGGCCCATAAACCCTTTCTGAAGGGAAAGGACTGGAGATTTACATTCATTTTTTTAGAATTCTTTCCTCTCTTTTATTTTCCAGCTGTATGCGCCTACCTGTTTGCAGGAGGAGACTTATAATTCTTGTTGGTATATATTTCTTCTAAACTAAACTCCTTCTTCTTTAACCTGAAAAGAGAAAAAAAATAAATTCTTCATGCTCTCTTCATAGAGAATATACTGGTTTTGCAATGCTATCCTTTCCATTCCTTTACTTCCAAACTTTCTGTAATGAGTTTTAGATGTGTCTCATGTGAACTATAATGTACTGGATTCTCTCTTCCAGGCTGCCAATCTTCAACTTTGTGAAATTTAGTCCATTTATGCTTACTGGGAATGATATATTTGGATTTATATATATTATTTACAGCTTCTTTCTGTCCCACTTTTTTTTTTTTTTTTTAAAGACAGGGTCTTGCTCTGTTGCAGATGGTGTCCTCATAGCTCACTGTAACCTCAAATTCCTGGGCTTGAGTGATCCTCCTGTCTTAGCCTCCCAAGTAGCTGGGACTACAGATGTGCACCACTATGCCCAGGTAATTTTTAAATTTTTTGTAGAGACGGGGTCTTGCTA
>CAUYSK010096663.1:0-25003 GCA_963575035.1 Avahi laniger | reverse complement strand
TTTTCCCTCACAAACTGTCTGAAGGACACAGGTGATTTTATAGCAAGAGTGTTTCTCTTCTCTGTTGCTCACTTTCTTTAGTTCCTGACTCCTTATTTACAGTACCGTGGCCTGATAAATAAGTTCAGTTTAACAGCAGCCACGGTGTTTAGGAAGCCCAGGGAATTCTTACTTTCGAATTGTTCACAGCATTCTCTACTTGTGTTAAAATAAAACCCTCGGAGCCCGTGGTGACTTACGAGCTGGTACTGTTCAGACAGGGCTGCACACAGCCAGTCTTCCTGCTCCTGCGAGCCTCCCCGGCAGACGATGACGTCACAAAGGCCTGGCGAAGGCTGCCGTGATTTCCAGCGCCCAAGGTTGGAACCTCGGGTTTAAATTCAAATGCACTTTGCTCTTGACTGTATCACTGAAAGCTTGAAAATTGTGACTTACATGTTTTTCTGTAGCATTTATATTTTAATTAATTCATTCATTCTTTTACGAACAAGCTCTGGGGTACTAGATTTAAATGGAAACAACTGGGTTTGAGTTCTAACTTTTCCTTGTGATGTGAGACTAGTTATTGAACGACCTGGCTTCAGTTTCTGCAAAATGTAAAATGAAAATTGAGCTATGTGCTTTTAAAAGTGCCTTTCATCTCTGTTTTTCCCCAAGTCTGTGATTCTAAAATATCCCTGACTCATGGCCCTCACCCCACGCTGGCCCCGCCCTGGGGTTGTGCTCGCTGGGCTGTTCCTGCCTGGCCCCTGCCCAGTGTGCGGGGCGCCCTCTTCCCTTTATAACACTGCGGCCCTCTCCTGACTCCAAGCTGCGGCCTCAGCCGCCACCTGCACCGCGTCCCTGCTTCCCCCTCTGAGGACGGCCCCTCCCTCCCCAGGCAGCCGGCTGGGAGTGCACTGCCATTAAGCCACCTGTCCTCCTGACATGCCCCTTCCCCTCTCCTGCCATCCCCAGGCCCCCCTCCAACCCCCAGCTGGCGTTCTCGGCCCTCTTGTGAAGGAAGAATGCTTGCTGATGAGCAAGGTCACGCTGAAATTCCAACAATGGAGCTGTTTCCTTCCTGAGAGCGTCTCCCACCCACTGAGCATTGCGTATGCGCCGGGCTCACATTTATTCCCCTCCCAACAATGTGACGAGGTCGGGATTGCTGTCATCCTCATCTACCGGGGACCCCGCTGGGGCCCTGAGCAGCTCTCCAGCCTCTGTGTGAATCACCTCCCTGTGACCAGAACAGGGTTTAAGAAGACAAAGCTGGGGACAGGTGTTTCCACACGGTGGAGCTGGAGCCAGTGGTCCCTTGGCCTCAGGACTGTGGAGCCCTGATGTCATCACAGAGGCCGGCAGAGGTGCCCTCCCTGCCCTCTTCCTGCCAGTGTCGTTTGGCCCAGTCCTGCAGACAAGGCTCCCTGCGGCGCTGGGGACAGGCTGGCTGCACGGCTGCCCCCACGTGACCTGACAGCCTCACACGCGTCGGCACTGGTCCCCGACACGCCACCGGGCATTATCCTCCTGGTCCTGTGTCTCGCCAGGGCGAGTCCTCACATCACTGCGCGTTATTTTTAGCGGGACGGGAGGGGAGTGTCTCTAGCTCTGCTAAGATCCATTAAGTCAATATTGCAATTTCCTTCAGGAAAATGAAGAGGAAAAACATCCAGATGCCAAGCATTTATTGACTTCCAAGGAGACCTACATATTCACTGCAGAGTCTAAAAATGTGTGAATCCAAACGGCAAAACCGAGAGCGGAGCCAACTTGATCGCGCAGGTCAGTCGAGGGGATTCCGAGGCGTCAGTTTTAAGCCGTCTCTCCGCTGGTGTTTTAGATGTGGGCAGAGGCGGTCACGCCGCCCTTTGGACAGCTCAGCCGCATCGTCATGGGAAAAGCATCCAGCTGTTAACTCGGGAAGGGGTGCTGTCCTGTGTACTGGCGGTGCTGCGAGGGCAAGACTGGTTTCATCTCTGCTGCCCTTGCCAGATGGGGTCATATGTTGGTTTCAGACAGAAAACCTGCAAAGTTTGCTTCTGTGCATCTTAAAAATTCAATCTGCATGAAAAATAACCATTTGCTTCATTTTGTGCCAATTTTTAATGATGAGTGGGCATTTGGATTGAAAGCTCAGGCCTGAGCAATAGATTCTGGGGGAAGCGAGAAGTAACTTAGAGAACGTTGGAAACTTCCGTTTGTGGCTTTCACGTTACTTGACCATTTGCCTTAACTGCTGAGGCACAGATAGTCTCTCTTTGAATCCCACTTGCTGAAGTGAAACATGAGATTAAAGATGTCTGCTCAAGGCCTTGGAAATAAGATCTCATCAGAATAGGGGAAGGGACCCGGAGGATAGGACGGGAGAAGGACTCAGTGTTGTCTGATCTCCGGCATCTCGACATCTTGGTAGGAACTGAAATGTACTCTGGGCATTTAGGTTCCAATTTTAGCTGCCTTCATGCTGATTTTAGAAGCTTCATGCTTGTTCACATCTCAAGGAGCTGTTGCCCTAAATGACACTAACCACATGCAAGAGAAGCGTGATCAGATGTGCTCAGGCCACAGACAGTTCCGCAAACTTCCGATCACTCTGTTAGTTACCCTTTTGGGAGGCAATTTGAGAGCCACATTTAATGAGGAAAAGCCCTTCTCTGGTACTCGGGAGGGACGGAAGTGCTTTTGTCTCACTTACTTTTCTTTAGTTACCTTCTCCCGGTCCTCCTGTGGTCGCCTACTCCCAGCCACGTGCACAGACATTGAGCACCAATCTGCAAGGCAGGCACAGAGACGAAATAGAGGGAGCCAGCGCCCCCAGGAGGTGTGAGCCTTGAGTCCCCATATGGAGAGGCTCAGGAGAGTGTGTCTGGGCTCTTGGGGCAAGTGTGAGCATCTGTCAGCCTTGGGCAGGAACGGGGATAGTCCCACGTGTGCCCTGCCAGTGGACATGCAGAAGTGCCTCCTGAGCCCACCGTGACAGTCACTCTTCACGCTATTGGTCATCCACTCAGACACAGGTCTGGCACACAGGGCAGGGCTGGGGCGAGGGCACTGCCGTAAGGAGCGCTCTGAAGTCAACACGAGACTCTTCCATCTGGAGTGTGATCCAAAGGGCTCTCCCAAGCCCCGGGGCCCGAGCTCCGGGGACAGACACACGGCCAACGTGTAAAGCACGGGGAAGCAATGGGCAGCTTGAAGTCATTAGACTGAGTGAAATCACAGCGGGCCTCACAGCTGACACCTGAGCTCTCCACTGGCAGCTGAAGTCCTAAGAAGTGCATTGAAGATGGGCCAGAAGAGAGTGTGAAAAAACCTAAAAGGAATAAGAAAATGTTTTGAAGAGGAGGAGGTTTTTGAAAAGGTGCCTTGACAAGTGTTGCGGGATGATGGATAATCCAGTTGGCTGTGCGTCCTTCGGATGCAGGTGGTGAGCAGAGCTGCCTGTGGTTAGTACTACCCTGGGCTGCAGCGAGTTGGGAGGGGTTGCTTGCTGTACGCTAGTGCTTCTGAGTCCTTTTTGACTGTGACTTACCCCAAGAAATACATTCACATCCTATCCTAGAATCACACTCAGACACACACACAAACACACATGTCTGCAAAGGTACACGTACATTTATAAACACATAGAACCTCAATAAAAATTTCATGAAACAGTACTTTCTCTTTCTATACATTTTGACATGTTCTATTCTATTGTATTGTATTCTATTCCTATCTGATCCTTTCATTAACCCATTAAAGCACTACTACTTAGCATTTTATCAAATGGATTTCGAATGTTTGAGATACTGTCCACTAATGTTCTGAAACCATCATTATAGGTCTTGAGCAGTATATGTGTGTCCTGGGTTGCAAAGTAAAATGTATTTCTTACTTGGGGTTGTGGTCAAAAAACACTTGAAAACCACTTCTCCTGTCCCACCCTACAGGGCTGGGGACCCCAATCCTCTTCCAGATACAGAAGTGTCCTGAAGAAGGTGCGAGCTGGGGAGAAGAGGGAATCACACCTGCAAGGGTTGAGAAAGATGAGCTTATACTCCAGCCACAGGTTCGGGTCGCACCTTCTCCATTTGGACACTCCTTCAAAGACACAAAGGTGTCAGCAAACTATGGCCCTGGGGCCCTGTCTGGCCTGCCGCCTGTTTTGGTGGGTGGAGTTGCATGGAACACAGCCACACCCACTGCTTTACCTGCTGTAGGTGCCTGTGTTTGTCCGACCACCTCAGGGCTGAATAGTTGCAGCAGTCCAGAGGCCTCCAAAGCTTGCACTATTTACTAACTGGCCCTTTACAGAAAAAATATGCCGCTCAATCAGTATCTCGGGGTGCGCCTGGAAACCATGCCCTGGAGCCCTTCCCCAGACGCCTCTCAGGCTGCTGTGGCACCTCTCCTGTCCTGTCCTTGATGGTCGTTACCCTGGAGTAGCAATTTTGGGGTCAATGGTGGGCATTGCAGACAGAATCTCCCTCCCCATGTCCCATACTCCTGAGAAGTGGCTTGTGCTTCAGGTTAGGTTATTTACAAGCAGGGATAGAGCTTGGGGCACACTATTAACTCCCGTGGAAAGAAAGGGGAGGCAGCAGGAGTGGGCAGAAGAAAAACTGAACTGCAGTGTGGGCCCGAGGAGGCCTCAGCCCACCTGGTGGGACATGCTGGAACTGTCCTGGGTGCGTCATTCACAGCCCCGCCTCGCTCAGTCACTGATGCCGGCATCACCTCAGGTGAGAGGGCTCTCTGCAGCCCGAGCAGACCCCAGGGAGCTGCAGCGGAGGCTGTCTGAGGGCCATCCTCCTGCCGCAGGGCAGCAAGTCCTTCCTGGGAGGGCAGTCTGGGCTGTTCCTCCCACGGTCCTGCACAGTTTACTTCTGGCCACTTGCCGGACTTCTCCATGCATCCGGGGAGCAGCTCCTCCCTGGTTCTGGTGCGCCCCTCTTCCCGCGGGGAAGCCTAGAGGAGGGAGATTAGTGGGACACATTACACCCCCACGGCTGCAGCAGTGGTGTCAGGGCTGGAACTGACCCCTGGAATGGTGACATAGAGCTCTCAGCCTGGAGTCCCTCATCCTCAGCTGCCACTGCTGCAGTCTTGGTGTTCTACCTGGTGGTGTGACTCTGTCCCTCATTCCTGAGGGGTCAAAGTCCTGGTCGCCATGCTCTTCTCCAAGCTGGGTTTACTGCATCTGCCCATGCACAGTCACAGCTAGGAAGGGCCTACAAAGAGGCGACCAAGTGAGTCACCCAGAGCCCTGTGGCCCTGTGGCCATGTGTCATGGTAGCCCGGCCTCTTCCTGGTGATCTGGGGTAGGGTGGTGACTCTTCTCCTTGCACACCAGGGCCCCAGAGTGCCCAGTGGCTGCTGAGCTTATAATTCACGAGAACCTTGCTCTGGTCCCCTAGTGAAAGTGTGCCTTTTTGGGGCCCAAGACCTCTGACCCGGCAGAGCCCAGCATTGTGGGCATGGGAACAAACTCTCCTCCAGTGGGTCACTGGGAGTGAGGGTCCCCACTGCGTGCCAGCAGGATCCCCTCAATGGTGATGATTAAAAATGTCTCCAGACATTGCCAAATGTCCCCTGGAGGGCACAACTGCCCCTGGTTGGAGTGCAGACAGGAGGGTGTCCTCACGTTGTGCTCTGCGGCCTGCATGAGTCCCGCCGACGGAAATGAATGAAACAGGGATTCGTCCTGGGAGCTGTGTCTCCTCTGACCACTTCCGGGATCTCACCTGGCGGCATTATGACCGCCTGAAGGTAGCTGAAGAAGAAAGGTCTGTGATGAGAATGGCGGCCACAGAGAGCAAAGCCCCGGAGTCCCCGGCCCGCTCTGGGCACCTTCTGAGCACTTCCCCCACCACTGAAAAGGGCAGAGTCTAGTGTGCAGCGGGGCCCCCCAGCCCCCTCCCCGAGCTCATTGCGGTGGCTGGCAGAGAAACAAAGCACAGTGTCTTCCCCACGTTTCAAGATGTTGTCTTGACTTGGCCACTGTTACCCCATGGAAACTTCTCACGAATGGATTTTGGATGTTCTTTTCCAGACATTGGATGAGACAAGCTCTGAGATTTGGCTGAGAATCAGAGAGAAGATTCTGTTAATTGCTCCTAAATTACCTGGGACTTCTGGGATGCCGAAGACAGAAAATATATTCCATAGACACATCCTGAGAAATCATTTCCATCTGAGGCCATTTGGATCAACCGACTTTCCATGAAAGGGATGATGTACCTATTTCCAGTTGAGCTTTCCCAAGAAATGGACATAGCAATTGCAATATTTCATAACCTCCTTCAGGTCGTTAGTTTTGGGCATGGTCCCTGCTCCTTTCCAGGAGTTTTTGAGGCAATGAGAAAACCACAGTTATGTTCAGAGTCTATGAGCCAGAAGGCACCACACAACACATGTGTGGATTGTTGACACCCTACCAGGTGACGGAGGCCTGGGTCTACAGACGTGAGGACCAGGCGCACAGACTTCTCTATGCCGCCTCTCAGCCTCTTCACAGCCTTGATTACGGAGGTCGAGCTTTGGCAGCAGCCAGGAACTCGCCCCACTGTTTCTGTGGAGCTGCAGCTTTTCCCCTTTCCCCTTTCTGGGAGCCCCCAGTCAGCAGCTGCTGTGGCTGGCGCACGTGGCCCACGCTGCTGAGGACTGCAGCCTGTCTTCTGTGTGTTCTTGCTGTTCTTTTCTGCTTTTTATTTCATCTTCACTGTGTCCTTCAAAGACATCTTATCCCTCATTCTTCCAACATCATCTATGGTGTTGTCTTGTGCAGGTCTGGTACATGCAGACCATTTGCTGAGTGGCCTAAACCCTTCCACTCCTGTCCTTTGACCTGTCCCTACTCCAGGGACCTCTTCCAACTTCTGGGCCTTGGTTCTCTCGTGTTCCCTGGTCATGTTTGCTCTCCGGGAGCTGCTCTGACTTGCCTCCTACTGTGTGTTCCTCCAACCCCACGTGCTTTTCCTCCCAGACGCACAGACAGACGACACTTCCCAGCCTCCCTTGCAGTTGGGTGGGCTGTATCACTGAGTTCGGCCAATGCAGGCACAAGTGAGGCCCATTACCTGCGGGCCTAAACTCTAAGATGCTTCCCGAATGTGATCTTCTACCCTCTCTCCTTCCCTCTACCCTTCATCATGGGCTGTTTTTTCTTCTTTCATGCACTCCTCGTGTTTACCTTTATACCCAGGCTGAGCCTTCTCAGGCATATCTGGGGAATTAACAGATGCTTTAATGAAGCCACACTTCCTCAGCAAGCTTCTGGACCTGTGCATCCCAGTCCTCCTGGGGGCTGTAAACCTGCTCACCTGCTGCTCACCTGCGGCTCACCTGCGGCTCACCTGCCGCTCATCCGTTCCCCTGTCCTCTGACACACTCAGCTCCAGCTAGATCGGCGCAGCTGCTGCCTTTGGTGTCTGGGCCTGCTCTGATCAGCACACGCCATGTTTCCCAGGCAAAGCAGCACTGGCTGCGGTGGCTAGACGTGGGATCGGGTGGGCACACAGAAAACACAGACATCATGTCAGCAGTAGTCATAATAGTAATTAATAGTTGGGATAATCATTATCTAGCTGCAGCGGCAATGCACTTGAAAGAATACTCTTTGGGTGTATTTTTTTTAATGTCCTAGATGGGACAGGAAGATTGGGCTTTTGAAGATATCAAAGAAACCTGAAAAGGACCAGTCTGTGACCAACGTTGATTCGCTCCCTCTAATGACTACTTGGTTTCTAAACTTGGCAACACTGGACTTTCCAGACATTTTTTTCTCGAAGCGGTTGAAAAGAAAAGTGGAAATGTGGAAAACGGAATGATGACACTGGAGGACACCTTCAGGTGGGGCCACCTGACCGCAGCTGCCTCTGCCCTGCCCGGTTTTTAAGGATCCTCACAGACCGTGCAAGGATTTTAAGAAATGCTGGCCATGCACTTTGGGCACGTGCACATCTGGCTCCAGTCTTGTGCTCCGAGCCTCACAGCCCACGTGTCTCCCTGGCCGTGGGGACAGCTTCTGCCGTCGTCCCTGCTGGATCAGGTGGGTGACCCTCATTCCCTCCACGTTCCAGTCTCTCTCTTGAAACTTAGCGTTTACTCCAGGCTCTCTCGCACTGAGGTCCTGTGCTTTTCACTGCAGTAAGGAGTTTACCCAAGAGTCCATCCCCCCGAGTCCAGGGGCCCAGCCACCTGCTGACAGACTTGAATACTGAGGTTACCCTACCTGGGCCTTGAATTCAGGACAGAGGCAGACATGACTGGACGCCTGGATTAGCCCCCGGTGCCTGTGGCTGGGTCCTCCAGATGCTTGTCCAGACTTCCAACCTCTCAGCATTTGCAGCTGGGCCTAAGGCAGAGCCCGCGGGCTGGCTCCGGTGCATGTGTTTCCCATTTCCTGTAATAACGGAACTCTCAATTTCTGATGGGACTTGGCTGCCCAGAATAAAGACATTCCCAGCCTCCCCTGCAGCCCCCACGTGTGCAGATGTAACAGGGGCTCAGGATCAGGGGTCAGCAAACCTGTCCTGTAAAGCACTAGCTAGTAAATATTTTAAGATTTGCGGGCTCTTCAGTCTCTGTCGTGTGCTCCCCTCTGCCACTGTAGTGTAAAGTCACCACAGGCGATACCTAGAGAATGAACATGGTCGGTTGTTTGCCAGGACAACTTTATGTACAAAAAGAGGCTGTGAGTCAAATTTCACTCAATGGGCTTGTGGTTTGCCAGCCTCTGCCCTAGCTCAGATACCGCAAGCAAGGCAGAGCAAGAAGACAGAGGGTCCAGGTCCCCGACAGCTTGAAGTCCCATATCTGCTCTGGACTGCTTCCATCAGACTTCTGTGAGAGCGAAATAAATGTCTATCTTGCTTAAGCTACTGTTTTTTATTCTCTTGTTGTAGTAGATTAAAGACAGCTCCACAGTCTTTGGTACTCCCGTTGTGAAGTGGGATCTAGTTCCCTTGAATCTGCCTAAATGACTTCTTTGACCAACAGAGCATTGTGGAAGTGGTGTTCTGGAACTTCGGAGATTAGGCCACAAGAAGCCTTGCAGCTTCCATCAGAATCTTGGGACACCCTCTTCGATCACTGAGCTGTCAGGAAGGAATTCGGACCGTCCCGAGAGTGCCATGCCAGAGGGGCCTCATGGGTCTCTGTGGGACAGTGCCAGCTGAGCCAGCCGCCCGTCACCCCTGCCCAAAGCCCTCCCGGACCCTCCAGACAGCTCTGCACTCCTGAGTGGCCTCTGCTGACACCACATGGAACAGAAAAGATCATCCAAGCTCTGCTGGAATTTCTGACCCATGGAATTATGAGATACACCGGAATGGCTGTTTTGAGCCACCAAGTCTTGAAGTGGTGATGCCAGCGACTGGCCTCCATCGTGGGCTGCTCTTGCCCTGTGCCTGGTCTGCTCCGCTTCTCTCCCGCCACATCGAGCTCCTGAGTAGCTAGGGCCACAGGTGTGCCACCACATCCAGCTAATTTTTTAATTTTTTGTAGAGACAAAGTTAAATTCAATGACCACCTTGTTTTTTTCCTATTTTACTCTACACAAATAGACACAAAGAGATTTTTTTTGTTGTTGTTGAGACAGAGTCTCACTCTGTTGCTCAGGCTAGAGTGCCGTGGCATCAGCCTAGCTCACAGCAACCTCAAACTCCTGGACTCAAGCGATCCTCCTGCCTCAGCCTCCCGAGTAGCTGGGACTACAGGGATGTGCCACATGCCCGGCTAATTTTTTCTATATATTTTTACTTGTCTGGCTTATTTCTTTCTATTTTTACTAGAGACGAGGTCTCGTTCTTGTTGAGGCTGGTCTTGAGCTCCTTACCTCGAGTGATCCTCTCACCTCGGCCTCCCAGAGTACTAGGATTACAGGTGTGAGCCACCGTGCCTAGCCCAAAGAGAATGTCGAGAAAGCAAGTTTAAATAAGAGGTTTTTGGTGGTTTTTCATAGGTTAGGGGAGAAAAGCTTGGCAGGGAATTAGACATCTATGAAAAGTGTTTAAAAAAGTAAAGAGTACTGTTGACTTTTTAATAAAAATAAAAGAATGCAATCCCAGTTCATCTCATTTTTTCTTGGTCATTAACAGGGTGATAGAAAATGACAGAACTGAGCGGGATATCCTCTAATGTGTGACCTCATAAGTAAGGAGATTCCAAGCAGTGCGAAAAATGCTAAGAAAATCTAAGTGTCCAGGGATACCGCAGATGCTGTCTTTGGAAGTAGGGTTGGCACCTCCGGGCTAACGACACAACTGTATTTCTGGGAAGATACCACCTTCTGGAGTTATCAGAGGTCCATTTTAAAGGAGGCCAAATCTGTTATAATCCTCCTGATGGATTTTGCTTTGTCCTTGCCGTCCCTTTTAGAAATTTCACTTGGAGTTTCTTGTGTTTGGAGTTAGAGCCAAGGGGCAAGACTTGAGTTTTAATATGGAATTCTTCCTTACTCCATTTCCTTAGAATTTCCTTCTAAGGGAGAAGGCTGCTCCGGTGCCCTTCAACGAGCAGGAGTGGGGTGGGCCTGTCTACCTGTGCTGTGATGTGTCCGTCCTGAGGACGACTGGGCGAGAACGGGGATCGGATACAAACCCAAAGCCAGTATTTGTGAACACACAGCCATGATTAGAAAGGATGTCACAGCACGGCCGTGGCGCCAACATTTGGAAGTCAACGGCACTAGCAATATACAGAAATCACACATGTTTTTTGATTGCTTGTGTGATAGTGTAGCTGTCAAATCAAAGTGTAAAAACTTTTGTTGTTTCTAGGAAGCAAGAATTTGAGTATGGTGTTCAAAGAATTGAAGAAACCAAGCAAACACAAAGTTTTTTTTATGGGGTCCTTTTTGAGGAAAGAGCATAATTCTCTACCTGGCAAATCTCCACTCCTAGCATTTTGTCGGGTAAGTCAGTATAACCAGTGCACAGGAAGTCCTGGGTGACTTCGTGATTGTTGCCACAAGGGTAACACTGGCATTTCTTAAAAAGGATACCAAGAACTGGTGGACTCTTTCGTGGTAATTCACCTGCTAGCTGGAAAGTGTGGGAATGTCTAAAAACAATTGCAAAATTTTCATCAATAATTTTTAACACGTTAACTGCCATGTGAGTTGTATTTAACTCACACTAGTTTTGAGCCCGGAGTCTCATGAGGCACATGTAACTCACACGTCTCTTCCCCTGAGCCGCAAGAACTATTTTTCAAGTTGGATATAACTCACACACAGAAAACAATACAAAAATAACAAATTCCTTATTAGATTAGAAAGGATCATTTTGTTTTTGAAAGTTTTATTCTATTTTCACAATAAAACACCATAGCCCCAAGGAAAATATTTTTTTCCTAGTGTGGCAGTCAATATGTTAAGCTTCATACTTTTAAAAAACTATTGGAATAGTTTGATTTGACAAATTGATTTTTAAAATTTTTATTTCCTCTATGTAATAAAAACATTTGTACCCCCTTAATATTTCAGAAGAAAAATGAAAAAATTTTTTATTTCCTTTTTTGCTTGTTATAAAAATAATATTTTAAATACTTAAAGAAGCAAATATTCATTTAAGTTTTTTTCAATATTGTCATGTTCCTTTCTGGTATTTGTTCATATGTATACTTATTTTTAAATGGTTGTACAAAATAATTTATATTTTTCTTCATATTTATCATAAAGATTTCCCAATGTTCTATAATCTTTATCATTATAATTTTAATGACTAAATGATGTTAAAATGCATATTTACCACAGTTTACTTGACCATGGGCATTTAGATTGTCTCCAACGTTGTGCTAAGATAGGAAACTTCAGTAAGCATCTCACAGATGACTAAGATTTTTTGACCAACCTCTACAGTCACCTCCTTTTGGAGACCTGGCCACCATGACTTGTACTGAAACTCCAGGCTGGCCCTGACCGCTGTCCCCCATCAAAGTTTATATTTCCTGTGTGCTTTTCTCTTGGTCCTGCTCTTGACTAGAGCCTTGAAATACCACCTTGGGCTACAGTGGCCATGCCAGTCGGCTTCCACCAGGCTAGGCTGTGCTAACAAACAACCCCCACATCTCAGAGCTTCCAACAACAGAGATTTACTTTGACTTATTTTAGCTGCTGATGTGGCTCTGTGCTCTGTTCCAAGTCTTCTCCACCAGGATGAAGGGACCACCCCTCGCTTGGTGACATGAGAAGGGAAAAGGCAATGGCTGATCCACGTGATGGCTCCTAACACTTCTGCTTGGATGCGTGTACATCACATCCACTAACATGCCACTGACCAAGACATGTCACTTGCCCAAGTAAATGTCACTGGGTCAAGTATCCTTGACCACCCATAGCAAGTGTCTTAGTCCACTGTGTGCTGGGTAATTCATAAGGAACAGAAATTTAGTGGCTCATGGTTCTGGAGGCTGAGAAGTCCAAGACCAAGGTGGGGGGCAGCAGCTGGGGAGGGTCTTTTTGCTGTGTCATAACATGGCAGAAGGCATCACATGGGCCGGTGAGAGAACAAGAGGGGGCTGAACTCATCCTTTTATAATGAGCCCCTTTCCATGATAAAGGCTAATCCATTCATGAGGGAAGAGTATCATGACCTAAACACTCCTAAAGGTTCCACTTCCCAACATCTCCACAGAGGGACCAAATTTCCAACATGTGAACTTTGGGGACACATTCAAACCACAGCAGCAAGTCACATGGCAGTGGACCCAGATGTATGTTCCTCTTGTAGCGAGAGGAGCAAATAAGTGAGGACAATAATACCATTTATCCCAATGTAAAAGACCACTTTAAGCCTCGGTAATATACAAATTTCAATAATTTTTTAAAATGTTAAAATACCAAAGAATGAGTAATCCTAGAAACCTTAGGTTCTGTGGCAAGCCAGAGGTCAGGAGACTTTTGACATGTTGAGATGCTACAAATCACTCTGCCGAAGAGCAAGGCAGACCAACCCTGCAGACTGGAAAACAAGTTTGTTAATTGACTTATAGCTCTTTAATGGCAGGCAGAATGAACAAGGGCTTAACCCATGAGACAACGGAAAGTCTTCCAACAGCCCCGCCGTGGGAAAAAGTAAGGAAGAGAAGCTATTTCTAGAAGTAAACTGGCCTTAGAAAATCTCATTATGAACACACTAAACCATTTTGGGATGTGTATTAGGGATTAGGTTGGGTGTAGCTGAGACCCACAATAAATGGTTTCAGGAAGACAAAATATATTGTCCTCTCAGAGAGAAATCCAGAGGTAAGCAGCCCAAGAGCACTGCTCCATGAAGACCTCCAGCCCCCAGGCACTTTCTTTCCTGTGTGACCCACGTCCTCGTGGTCCAGGACGGCACCATCACATTCACATGCAGGCAGCAGACCTGAGGAAAGATGAAGAAGAAAAGCAGAGTAAGGACATGGCCAGCAGTCTCGTAAGAGAGGTTCCCAGAAGCTGCCATGGGGCACTTCCTCCTCACTCCATTGCTCGCGTGACCCCCTTAGGTGCCAGGGAGCCTGGGAAATGTAGCCTTTATTCTGAGAGATTTTATGGCCAGCTAAACACTTTACGATGGCAGAAGTAGAGTAGGAATATTGGGGATCCAGCCAACAGTCTTTGCCACGGAATGTTATTCCATAATCTCTCCATGCCGTGTTCTGGGCGTGTTTCTACTTTCAGATCCACATGTGTTCACACTGCCTGGATGTGGGGTGCACTTTGTGGCAGCAACAAGATGCTCACGTCACTCTAGAGCTTTCTTCCAATCAGAGAGCACAGAGTCTTAGTTTGGGTAATATTTGTGGGGAGGAGTCTTCTAAGTTTATGCTGAGTAAGTTGATAATATTAACATTGTATCCTCACTGAGATGCCTGAAACTATCCAGAAAACCATCAGGGACCCATCAGGCAATAGAGGTTAAGAAGGGGGCATGGTTATGGTGCATGGTTAACAACATAGCTAGTCTCTGGGAGGTGGGGAGGGAGATTGTTCAGAACGTATCATAGGGCATTCATGAGTAATATGGTTGGAATGCTTTTGTCCCCTTCAAAATTAATGTTGAAACTTAATCCTCAGTGTAGCAGTATTGGGAGGCATGGCCTTTGGGAGGTGATTAGGCCATGAGGGCTCTTCCTCCATGCATGGGACTAGTTACCCTTATAAAAGACCTTGACAGAGGGAGTTTGTCCCTTTTGTCCTCTGCCTTCCCAGCAGAGGATGCAACCTCACCAGACACAGACCAGCTGGCACCTTGATTTTGGACTTCTCAGCCTCCAGAACTGTGAGGAATAAATTTATATTCTTTATAAATTATCCAGTCTCAGATATTTTGTTATAGACAATGAGTTACTGTCTTGAATTATCTTTTTAGGATTGATGGCTTATTACTATCACTGATTTGGAAGATCCTCAGGACTGAAAGTATTATGCATATTCTTTTTATTTCTTTTTTGCATTTCAACACTGATTCTGTGACACCAACTGGGTGTTTTACACTCAGTTCAATGCTGGCACTCTCTACCTGGACTTAGCATTAGATTCTACAAGTTGAAGGGCAAGGTGCCCAACAGGAATGCCCTCACCTTAGATTCCAGCTACAAGAGGGCTCCCCAGGCTACTCGCACTCTGTCTAACTTGGCTGCGAACTTGTGGATCCCCACAACCCACCCGCCAAAGGAAGGTAATCTGCTAGAATGTCATAGAGCTCAGGAAAGTGCTATATTTATGATGGCCATTTATTTTGTAAAAAACCAAAGAACAACAATATGAAGAGGTACAGGGGGCGGCCAGGTCTGGGAAGGCCCAAGCCCAAGGGCTTCTGTCCTATGGAGTCAGGGGGCACCACCCTCCCAGTATATTGAGGTCTTTACCACCCAGAAGCTCCCCCTAAACCTCAGTGTTTGGAATTTTTATCAAGATTTCATTACATGGGCATGATAGATTAAATTATTGACCACATGATTTAACTCAATCTCCAATTCCCCCACCTCCCCAAAGATCTGGAATGGGGCATGCTTGCTCTTCCAGGTAAGGTGAGCCCCTCCCATGGAATTATCTAAGGGCCCACCTGAGCACTGCGTTAGCGTAAACTCAGGTACGGCTGGAAGGGGCTCATTATGAACAACAAAAGATGCTCTTATCAGGAAATTCCAAGGGTTTTGAAGCTCTGTGCCAGAAACTAGGAACAAAGACTAAAAACATTCTTTATTATGTTTCACCTTTGCCCCTGGAATAGGACCTGGAGTAAAAGGCATTCAAATGCTTGATGTTTCCGTGTAATGAACTAATAAGGCTTATTGTGGCTTGTATTTAAAAATCATGTATTATTACTTTTATAAATAAATATTTAGAGGTAATAGATTAAGTCTCTTTACAAAAAGACCAGAGAATGGATGTGCACTGAGAGAGAGAACAAGGTCTATCTGCTCCTCAAGGAAATGGTCTTACCTTGTTTGGGTCTCTGGGCTGCATATGAAAATGCTAGAATTATTTGATTATTCAGACAAAATGGGGACCAAGAAGGGCAGAGGGGGCCCAGCACGCTCACCCCTGTTACAGGCCCACCCTGGAATCCTGTCTCAGGGGAGGCTACTGGTGTGAATAATGTCCGCCTGTATCCATGAAATATTAACAATCCGAGCTGGCCAGGGACCCGTCTGTGGTGTTTATGAATTTTTCCATATCCCCCACTATGTATAATGTAAACAGGAATGTAACGATGGGGAAACTGTCAAATGTCGAGTATATCTGGCATCAAATACAATAACCAGTGAACTGTAACTGTTTTAATAATTTTAATATTGCAGTGACACAAATGTATTGAAAACATTCTCATTAATTTGAGAAATTACCGAGAAGACAGCGCACGGTCGCTGTGTGGATTCCTGTCTGTCTGCCCGGCTTTAACCCCTCTTCCCTTGGTTTGCGTTCTGTCCTTAAGGCGGCAGCAACACAGACACCTTTTCTCACGTCACCTGGGCCTCCTGCAGAAGCCAACTGGGGTCTCGTGGGGCACAGGGGACAGGGCAGCGTCACGTGTGGACGCCCGGCCTGGAGGAGGTGCTGCCCTGCCGCAGTGGCCGAGGGCAGCCTGGGGTCACTGAGGGAAAACACGGGGACAACCACGCGGGAAAGGCTTCATTATTAATAACGAGATCAAAATTTGAAACAGGGAACTTTTAAGTGGGAATAAGTATGAAAATTAAGCTTGCCCAGTTGTCTACCATGGGTCGTCACTCCTTGGTCAGAGGCTGAAAGTCCCCTTTAAAAGGTTTAAAAACTGATAAAACAGAGGCAAGAATAACAGTTATAAAATTATCATGGGGCTGGAATTCCGCAGGCTGCCGAGGGCCCCGTCTGGAATATCACGGTGTGTCCTGCTAAGAGCCAGCGTGCTGCTGTCAGCTGCTTGCTGGGCTGCCCCTGAGAGACACTTCAGAGAGGACGTAGGATCTGCTCTGCTCCTTCCAACTTTGCAGCCTCCATCCTTCCAGCCTCCATCCTTCAGCCTCCATCCTTCCAGCCTCCATTCTTCAGCCTCCTCCTTTCCTGCTGTTTCCCATGTGAGCTGACACAGTTTCAACCACTTGCTTCTGGCTCTTCCCTTCCCAGGGCCTGGAGCAGCCGGCACCTCACCTCCCAGGTGGCCCCCAGCCAGCACCCCTGTGGCCACCCCTAGTTGCTGGTGGGACTTGCTGTGAGGTCATCCCGATGGGGTTCTGATGTCCTCAGAGAGGGTGGAGCCCCCGGGGGAAGTGAGCAGAAGCTTCCTTCGAAGGTCGGGAAGGCTGGTGCACCTAGGAGGGGAGGGCTGCTGCCGGACCTAGAGGGTTTTAGTTCGAGTTTGACTCGTATAAATCACACAACTCTTGTGACTTCAAAAAATTGTATCTTGCTTCGCTTCTAGTTCTTCAATTATCGATACCTGTCAAAGGGTCTGAGAACACGTTGCATAAGCTGCTGAGGGCTCTGAGGCTGCAGACACGGGAGATGGATGCCCCGTGGTGAATTGAATCAGTTAATGTCACCAACTCGGATGATGATCGCTCAACCACTCACCCTCTGGAGGCCTCCGGGGAGCAACTGCTCCACAAGCTGGATTGCTCTGCTGATGGGGGCAGGTGTCTCTCCGCCTCATTCCCCTGCGCTTAGGTTGTGACTGTCCCCAGGTCTTCCTGCTAATTAAGTCAAAAATCTGAGTAGCTTTGCTCACTTACTCAGGGTCGGCTTGTTTCCACAACAGAGCAGTGAGTCCTCTTTCTGTATTTCCAAGGAGGGGCTGCCTCCTCCCAAAAGGAGGAGGCCGCAAACAACCTGGATCAACTTTTAGGTACCAAAGTTGCGAGCTGTTTTTCAGTTGCCGTGGACCCCCAGGTTGCGGGGTGCGTGACCTGGGCGTGGTCAGGTGAACCGAGTGCGCACCCCCGGGTGGAACCTGAGCGCTTGGACTGAGGAGCAGGGACAGAACTGAGAGGTGGACACCCCGTGGCAGGGCCCAGGATCTGACCAGATCGTGTCCTGGCGTCGCCCCATGGCTGGATCCAGTCAGATCACGCCTTGTTACACGCTGACTATAAAACCAGCCCAACCCCCTTGTTTGGGGACACGCTGCTTTGGGAACTACCCCTGGTGTGCTCCTCACTCGTGCCAACCAATAAACTCCCCTTGCTGTAACTGCCTTGGCTGTGTCTACTGACTCGATAGTCCCCAGGAAAATGAACCCCTCCCTTTGGGAGGCAACACGTTGGGCAGTGACACCCCTCAGCAAACTGAGATGTAGATGCCAGATGTCCTTCAGGACTACCCCGGAAAAGACTCCATGCCATCCGGACCAGGGGAAGCAGGGTCTGCAGAAGGGGCTGGTAGTAACAATGCCATGGGCTGGTTTCTGCTCAGACCTCACTAGGGAGCAACCTAAGGTGAGGTCCCCCTGTTCCCGCTGATGTGCAGGTGGCAGTAATGCTGTTTGCTTGTACTTACAGGCCTTCCCTAGGCTCAGACTGAAGCTTTCCATCTCTTTGCTCTAACTCTGTATGCCATACGGCATTCTGTAGCCCTCATGCCATTTAGGTAACAGAAACAGCAGGAGCAGTCACAAACTACATATAGTTCAGAAAACAAATAGGGGTTTTGATTAAATTACAAGATTTAGTTATATTTTAACTAATTAGAACATGTTCAACATAGACTCCCATGTTTGAAAAAAATGAATGAAAGCAAACTTACAAATGAACCCTCTGCCGGATGACTATTAGGTTAAAAAGATATCTAAAAATACATACTATTTTAAAAATTGTAAGATTCTCTTACTCCTTTAGTCATTTTATGATTTTCTCTCAGGCAGTTATACCATCTACTGACCTTCATATTCCCTGCAGTCAAGTTTTTCCAAACTTTTCTTTTATATGCTATGTGAGGACTGTATCTCCTTCCCTTCCTCAACGGTCTGATCGCCCACTAACCAGGGATAGGCAACAACTTTTGCCCTTGTTCAAGGCTGACTCAAACCATCCTTGCATTCCTGCACCAACTGCGACATTGCGATAATTCGTTCTGTTTTTTCATATTACTGAACTCAATTTGCCAATATTTGTAGGCTTTTGTATATTTTCATAAATGAGTTTGCACCAATTTATTTTGTATTGTACTCCCCTATAAAGCCACTGGGGTCTGGTGTCTTTTGGGGGTAAGGCTTTTAATTCCTAGATCAGTGCTTTCAATAGTTGTGTTTATTTGGATTTTCTATAACTTCTTGAATAAACTTTACGTTAATGTTTATATTTAATTTAAATTTGTTTGTAACTTTATTTACATTTTTATAGAAAAGTATCCAAGTTTCCAAACTTGTTGGCAGAAAGTCGTTCCTGGTATCTTGTTCTGATTTTTAAAATCTTTATGGTATCTACTTTTACATTGTTGATATCAGTTATTGTGTTGTTTTTTCTCTATGCCTAGATGAGTCTGGCTAGATGTTTGTCTGTCCTAGTTTTTACAAAGGATCAGCTTTTGTTTTTGTTGATCTTCTCTATTAATCTTTGTTTATTTTTTCACCAATGCCTGATTTTATCTTTATTATTTATATCCTGCACTTCCTTTAGTCTTACTTTATTGTTCTTTTTTTCAAGGTTTTTTTCTCCCAGTCTTTTCAAGCTTTTTGAATTGGGCAGTTAATCCATTGGTATGAATTCATTTATTTTGTGTTTTTAATGAATGCTTGAAGACAATACATTTTCTTTTAAGTACCATTCGTAAAAGAAATTGAAGTACTTTCATTTCTGTTCTAAATAATTTCCAATTTCTATTACAGATTTTGCTTAATGTGGCATTATATGAGTACATTTTTAATGTTTCCAAATATATTTATTTAAACAGCATTTAATTGTGGATTTCTAATGTGATTACAAGTTTGTCAGAGAAAAATCTCTGGCATTTATTAACACATCTTTTGTACTAAATGTGTGATCTTTTGGTTTTTTTTGCAACTCTTTGATGTGTACTTGAAAAGAATGTCTTATTCTTCCTTGGGTAAATTATACTTATATCAATTTATAATATTAGATCAAGCTTTCAGATTTCGTGGCGGAAAGCATTTACAGCCCACCTGACCTTTATTGATTTGATTAACTTCTGAGGGAGGCACGTCAGGTCTACCACCACGGTTACGGATTTGTCAACTTCTCTTCATAATTCTGAACTTTTTTCTTTTGGGACATAGCTATGTTGGTTTGTGGTCACTATATCTTTGTTGGTGAATCGTACTTTATACTTTAAAGATATCATTGTCAAAAATGATTTATCTTTCACACATTAAATTTTAATTTCAGTGGCACTTCAATGCCTGAATGGAAAAGCCAATCCCGTTTATTCACAGCACTCAGCAGACACACGTGGTGGCAAGTGTGTGGGAGGGAATGTCTCCTCCAGCCCACACCTGGTGTTACAGATGCTTTCCTGGAACGTCCCAGGCAACAGTGTGTGTGGCAGTCGCTGTCACTGAGTGATTGCATTCTCACTTGAAATGCATAGGTATCTTGTTGTGAATGCAGAGCTTTCAGTAGGTTTTGCAACAAATCACACCGTAAGCAGTGAACCCACGCCCTTCCAGGACCAGATCAGCTCAACTGCCGTGAAGGGTCCCTGGCCTGCCAGGGCTCCGCAGCCCCCAGCTTATAGGTTCCTCCTTGGCTGCAGCTCACAGCTGCTTTTGGAGGAGCTAGGAAACACGGGTTTGGTTTTCTTTACTCATCCTTCCAGCCAGGGCTACTATTCTGATGCTTCGACTATTGAAGCATGGATTAGCTTTCTAAGCTGATGAGGTTCATTGCATAAGTCCTTTCCTTTCACTCATGGGTAACAGAAAAGCAGATCCAGCGGAGAGTATCCGATTTGGTGCTAGATGCTGTTTCTGCCGGAGCAGGGGCTCAGGAAGGAGGCTGTCAGTAGTTCTGTAGCAGATACCCGCAAGCCCAAGTGAGGAATGGTTCAGGGTCCTTCCTTCTAGCACATATAGACGGAACCTCTCTCGACTTGGCTACATCTGCTCAGCAAGCACCTTAGAGACACAGGGCTGACGCAAACAAGGGCACAAGCAACCATATTGCACATGGACCTTTTTTGAATGAAGTCATGATTTTATTTTTCTTAAAAAACCCAAAAATATAAACTATATTTTTTATAAAGTATATTGGCCTCAAGCAGGAAAAAAAAGAATTAAAGCAGATATTTCATGAGAGCCCTTAATTTTGGCCTTGTGGTGTCCTGGTTTGAGTTTTTCTAAGAACAGACGCTGAGAGGAGGGTTTGAATCCAAATCATTTATTTTGGGAGGTGTAGGAAAAGCCAGCAGGGAGTCGGGAAGTGATTACGAGAAAGCGAAGCGGCCAAGACAGGGGTGCTATTAAGCCAGTTACTGTGGTGGATGGTTGGAGTGTCATCCGGGCAGACTGGGAGCAATTTGGAAATGGTATGAAACTCGTACCTCTGATTTATCCCCTACTCATCTGCAGGGAGGACTCTGGACGGAGTTTCTCAATGAGGGGAGTTCTTGGGGGTGTTAATGTCTGGCACGTGGGGCCTGAGGCATGGGCCCTTCTTCTCCAGGGGCAGGAGAAAGTGGCTGGGCACAGAGAAGCAGGTGCGGCTCGAGGAAGACCCCGGAGTCAGCTGGGCACACGGAGGGCCCGAGGGCTCTGCTCCGTAGTATCAAGGGCCCGGGCTCATCTGCTTGGAAAGGCACCGTGACTGACACAGAAATGTTTCCACATGGGACAGTGTGGTCCCTGTGGCTCACAGAGGCGTCTTTTTGTGCAGGTGAGCCATGCTGCAGGCAGGCCCCAGCCGGGCACGCCCAGGGAACTGCTCCTGTAGCCTGGGCACCAAGAGAGGGGGCAGGAGTCCTCCCAGCCGGTGGGGCTCAGCGTTCAGAAACCAGGGCCAGGCCTTGTAGGCCATGGGACCCTGTGGAGGGGTCGAGAGGTGGGCAGATTTACACTCAGGCGAGCTTATTCAGGGTTGCAGTAAGCAGACAGGGTTAGAGAAGCAAGAGGAGTGGCAACCCTCAGGGCCATGCTGGGAGGCTCGTGCCTGGTTAACTGCAGCCATCTCCCCAGCCCTGGCCACCATCCGAACTTGTCTGAGTGAGTCCTTGGAGCAATGTTGCAGGCCAAGACCTGGTGCTCTGGCCCAGGCCCCACTCTGGCTGGGCCTCTCTCGCAGGGTGAGGGGTCCCGCCGCCGGCAAACGTGCCCAGCCAGAGCCTGCGTCTCTCCTCTAGACCACGGACCTGGCCGTCAGGCCCTGGATGCCTCTGAGCTGCTGCCAGGGCAAGTATGGGCCTCCTTGCACTGAGTCCCCACTGACACGCGCTCCCCAGCCTGGAACGGGACAGCCCCACAGGGGCTATTCCAACTGAAGGGCCCGAAGCCTTGCTGTGCAAGCTGGGTGTCCACAAGAACCTGCAGGCTGTCCTTAGAAGGATGGAGGGAGGCTTGGAGGAGAGAAGGAATAGGCCTTCACTGTACCATTGTCCCAGGCCCTGCTGATGGGCACAAAGGTGACCCCCTGGGCTTAGGGGGAAGGGCTGTGCCCGCAGGCGCTCCAGCCCCGTTCCCTTTGTTACCTCCTAGACCGAGGGGTGCATCCGTTTCGTGGGTATCAGGCCAATAGACACAGACAGGTGGTTACAGCAAGGGGGTTTATTACTTGGCACAAGAAAGCAGCACACTGGGGGTAGTTCCCAAAGCAGTGTGTCCCCAAACAAGGGGGCTGGACTGGTTTTATAATCAGAGGATAATGAGGTGTGATCTGAGTGGATCCTGCCATGAGGTGACCGCTGTTTAGTTCAGTCCCGGCTTCCGGGTCAGCGCACGCTTGGTGCATCTGGGCATGCTCAGGTGACGCGCCTTCAACCCGGGGGTCCATGGCAACTGAATGACAACTCACGACTTTGTTACATAAAGTCACGCCAGATTGGTCTGATGTGGTTACACCTCCTTCAGCCATGGCAGTCCTGCCTGTACCTGTTTTATTTACAGCCTCTGGGGTCAGATACAGTTTGAATAATGACTCTGAGGCTGAGAAAAGAAATACACTTGCAATACCCTTGGCCTAAATCAGCTTCCCTGGCTTTTCCAAATAGAGAATTCAATTCGAAAAGGCTTAGCAAGAGACATGGGAAGCGTCACCAAAGCCCCCCGCCTTCACATTTCTTCTCCCACTGCTGGATCTTTGGCAACGAAGTGAGGTTTGTCCCCTCCACATTTCTGAAACATTTTAAGGGCTTTTGATCTTGTTGTCACTACCTCTCACTCTGATTTCTTGTCCCCATGAATCCTGATGGCTTTCACAATCTGCCATTGGCGGTGATTGTTTTCTCAGTGCTGACTTCAAGTTGGGACACAGCCCTTTTCCTTTAAGTCCCCTAAGGCAAGTGCAACCAAGGCCACCGAGTGTAGCAAAAGGAGGTGCCCTGCCACCAGCAGCTGGGCTTTGGGAACAGGAGGGGCTGAGGTTCCTCTGTCCCTCCCGCCCCCGAAGGAATGCACTCCCCGGCTTGCTCTTCAGGGTCTTGCCTGCTGTATGTTGCTCAGATGCCAGTTCTGCCCCACTCTGCCTCACATCTCCTGCCCTCCTCCTACTTGCTAGAAAACTCCTGGTTTCTTTCTTTCTTTCCTTCTTTGCTTTCCATTCCAAGCAAATCAACTGAGTTTTACCTTAAACCAAAAGGCGTCTCCTGTCTGGGAGCAGCGTTGCCTCATCTCTGGGACACAGTGTCTCTAGTTCTCCATATAACATTCTTTGCCTCCTGCCCTTGGAAATCTCAGTTCTTGGCCTCACCATCCTGCCAATGCCGACTTTGCTAACTGTTCCCGTGGGCGCTGCCCACCAGCCTGGTGACGCTCATTCCCTGGTGTTGACTTGCTCCAGGGACCTGGGGTTTGCATGACCAACCCTTTCTCTTCTGTCTAGAAAGAGTAATGAAAGTCAACTCCAGGGCAGGAGCCCATCTTTGGACGGCTCAAGGCAATGCACCCAGGGAATTGTCATGCCAGAATGACAATGGAACCGCCTGGCTTTGAGCACTGGGAGTCAGGCCCTGGTTCCAATCCCAGCCCCTACCTGAATCTCAGCAGCAAAATGTATGAAAATGGAATAGTAAATGAGCTGTATTGAAATCCTATAGCAGCTAAAATTCCTCCGTTCCCATTTTTCAAAACCTCTTACGACTTTCAGTCCTTAAAACCTATCTAGTCCTTCTTTTTCTCAGGAAAACATACAGTAAATACCCTTTTATTCTAGTCGGACATGGTGGCTCATGCCTGTAATCCCAGCACCTTGGGAGGCCAAGGCAAGAGGATGTCTTGAGGCCTGGAGTTTGAGTTCAGATTGGGCAACGTAGCAAGACCCCATCTCTACAAATAATAATAATAATAATAAAAAAAATAACCAGGCATGGTGGCGCGCACCTGTGGTCTTAGGAGGCTGAGGTGGGAGGATTGTTTGAGCCCAGAAGTTTGAGGTTATAGTGAGCTGTCATCCTGCCACTGCGCTCCAGCCTGGGTGACAGAGAGAGACTCTGTCTCAAAAACATTAGAAACAGAAAACCTCATGCATTCCCACCAATACCGACACACATTTACTGTTTATATGTGACTTGAGTGTCACCTGCAGACACATGGAGCGTTCAGGGCCAGGGCTGCGTGTCCCCATTATCTGCAACTCGCACATGAGCCTCTGGAGCCACCCTGATGTCAGCTCAGGGCCGCTCGCTGTGGGGTTTGCGCTGAGAAGTGCATTTCTTGTCAGCCCTTGACCCCCGATTGTCTCTTCCCTGTCTGGAAGGGTGTCTGCTTCAACGCAGCGCAGGCATCCGAGGAGCACCGAGAAAGGAAGGCGCCCTGCCCACCCACGGAACCGCACAGGCCAGTGGAAAGACGATGGCGCCCACGTCACCCTCACACCCAAGTCCGTCTTGCTGCCATGCAGCTCTGTGCTCCGTCCTGGCGCTGCTAACTAGAATTTCACCTTGGCCCCGGCTCTGCTTCCCGATCATGCCCAGTGTTGGTGTCTAAGCCTTGGCCCTGGTAACCTGCCTGACCCGGCGTCCTCAGCCTGAAGTCCTGCTGTGTTCTTCCCACGCTCCCCGCGGGAGTCATCTTAGCTCACAGCAACCTCAAACTCCTGGGCTCAAGCGATCCTCCTGCCTCAACCTCCCGAGTAGCTGGGACTACAGGCATGTGCCACCACGCCCGGCTAATTTTTTCTACATATTTTTAGTTGTCCAGATAATTTCTTTCTATTTTTTTTTTTTTTTTTTTTGAGACAGAGTCCCACTTTGTTGCCGGGGCTAGAGTGAGTGCTGTGGCGTCAGCCTAGCTCACAGCAACCTCAATCTCCTGGGCTCAAGCGATCCTCCTGCCTCAGCCTCCCAAGTAGCCGGGACTACAGGCATGCGACACCATGCCCGGCTAATTTTTTCTATATATTTTTAGTTGTCCAATTAATTTCTTTCTATTTTTAGTAGAGACAGGGTCTCGCTCTTGCTCAGGCTGGT
>CAUYSK010096662.1:0-11736 GCA_963575035.1 Avahi laniger | reverse complement strand
AGCTACTTGGGAGGCTGAGGCAGTAGGATCGCTTGAGCCCAGGAGTTTGAGGTTGCTGTGAGCTAGGCTGACGCCACGGCACTCGCCCCAGGCAAGAAAGTGAGACTCTGTCTCAAAAAAAAAAAAAAAAAAAAAAAGAATCAAACATATATTGTAGACATGACATAGTTCAGTTTCTCTAGCTTCAAATTGGAAAGCACTTTGGTTTGCTATGCTACCTCATTACAAAGGGTAAGAGTGAATACACGCATACCTCATTTTATCATGCTTCACTGTTGTACACTTCACAGATATTGCGTTTATTACAAATTGAAGGTTTGTGGCAACCCTGCATCACACAAGTCTATCGGTGCCATTTTTCCAACAGCATGTGCTCATTTCGTGTCTCTGTGTCACATTTTGGTAATATTGGTAATTCTCACAATATTTCAAACTTTTTCATTATTATTATATCTGTTATGGTGATCTGTGATGTTTGATGTTACTACTGTAATTGTTTTGGGGCACCACAAACCCACATAAGACGGTGAACTTTATCAATAAATGTTATGTGTGTTCTGACTGCTTCACTGACCAGCTAGCTGTTCCTTGTCTCTTTCTTTCACCTTGGGCCTTCCTATTTCCTGAGTCACAACAATATTGAAATTTGGCCAATTAATAACCCTACAAAGACCTATAAGTGTTCAGGTGAAAGTAAGTCACACACCTCTCACTTTAAATAAATAGCCAGAAATGATTAAGTTTAGTGAAGAAGGCATGTCAAAAACTGAGACAGACCAAAGCAAGGCCTCTTGCACCAAACAGCCAAGTTGTGAATGCAAAGGAAAAGTTCTAGAAGGAAATTAAAAGTGCTACTCCAGCGAACACACAAATGATATGAAAGCAAAACAACCACACTGCTGATACAAAGTTTGAGTGGTCTAGACAGAAGATCAAAATGGCCACAACATTCCCGTAAGCTAAACCTGAACCTAGAGCAAGACCCTAATTCTTTTCAATTCTATGAAGGCTGAGCAAGGTGAGGAAGTTGCAGAGAAAACGTTTGAGGTAGCAAAGGTCTGTTCATTAAGTTTAAGGAAAGAAGCCAACTCCGTAACATAAAAGTGCAAGGTGAAACATCAAGTGCTGATGTAGAAGCTGCAGTAAGTTATTCAGAAGATCTAGCTAAGATAACTGATGAAGGTGGCCACACTAAAACAGATTTTCAATGTAGACAAAACAGTCTAGGACTTTCATAATTAAGTCAGTCAATGCCTGACTTCAAAGCTTCAAAGGACTCTCTTGTTAGGGGCTAATGCAGCTGGTGACTTAAGTTGAAGCCAATGCTCAATTACCATTCGGAAAATCCTAGACCCCTTAAGAATTATGTTAAATCTACTCTGCCTATGAGCTGTAAATGGAAGAACAAAGACGGGGTGATAACACAACTGTTTACATCATGGTTTATTGATTATTTTAAGCTCACTGTTGAGAACTACTGCTCCGAAAAAAAAGATTCCTTTCAAAATAGAACTGCTTATTGACAATGCACCTGGTAAGACCTCTGATGGAAATGTATAAGGAGATGAATGTTGTTTCTCCCACTGCTAACATGACATCCACTCTGTAGCCCACAGATGGAGGAATAATTTTGACTTCCAAGTCTTGTTATTGTATCATATATGTATTTTTTTTTTCTTGAGACAAAGTCTCGCTCTGTTGACCAGGCTCTGGGATACAATGGCATGATCACAGCTCACTGCATTCTCAAACTCCGGGGCTCAAGCGATCCTCCTGCCTCAGCCTTCTGAGTAGCGAGGGCTACAGGTGCATGCCATCATGCCTGGCTCCAAGTCTTATTATTCAAGAAATACATTTTGCAAGGCAATGGCTGCCATAGGTAGTGATTCCTTTGATGGAGCTGGGCAAAGTGAATTGAAAAACTTCTGGAAAAGATTCACCATTCTAGATGCCATTAAAAACATCCATCATTCATGGGAAGAGGTCAAAATATCAACATTAACAGGAGTTTAAAAGCAGTTGATTCCAACCCTCTTGGATGGCTTTGAGGGGTTCAAGACTTCAGTAGAGTAAGTAAATGCAGATGTGGTAGAAACAGCAAGAAAACTAGAATTAGAAGTAAAGCCTGAAGATGTGACTGACTTGCTGCAATCTCATGATGAAACTTGCACAGATGAGGAACTGCTTCTTATGAATGAGTAAAGAGAGCGGTTTCTTGAGATAAAGTCTACTCCTGGTGAAGGTGCTGTGAACGATGGTGAAACGACAACAAAGGATTTGGAATATTATATAAATTCAGTTGGTAAAGCAGCAGCAGGGCTTGAGAGGATTGACTCCAATTTTGAAAGAAGTTTTACCGTGGGTAAAATGCTATCAAACAGCATCCTATGCTATAGAGAAATCTTCCATGAAGGAAAGAGTCAACCGATATGGCAAACTTCATTCCTATCTTATTTTAAGAAATTGCCACTGCTCTCGCAACCTTCAGGAACCACCACCTGTCCAGTCAGCAGCCATCAACACCGAGGTAAGACCCTCCACCAGCAAAAATATTAGGACTCACTGAGGGCTCAGATGATCATTACCAATTTTTAGCAATACAGTATTTTTAAATTAAAGTATATACTTTTTTAGACAAAATGCTATCACACACTTAATAGACTATAGCATAAACATAACCTTTATATGCACACAAACCAAAAAGTTTGTGTGACTCATTTCATTGCAATATTTGCTTTATTGCAGTGGCCTGGTACCAAACCCACAATATCTCTGAGGTATGCCTATATTATGATGTTCATAAATCCTTTAAAGATTTTTTTACATAGAATATTTTAAATAACTACGATTAGAAGCTCCTGTTACACAAAAAATTTAATGAGCTATTAAAAGTTAAAAGCCAGGCATTATATTTTTTCATAAAGGACTGAGTATTTTTTAAAAATCATCCAAATGTCTCCTAAAAACCTGTATAATGAGCTTCCCGAATCCTGGATTTCATGGAAATAAATTTAAAAAAATTATGCACAAAATTTTCTACATTTTTCTTTGAAATTTCCACAAGCATTCCAAAATTTATTCACAGTGCCAGATGGTGTTACCCTACTCCACACAGTTTCTTTATATATAGTAGCATCCGATATGGCAACATGCCCCCAAAATGTTTAATAAATTCATTTTGATATTTATTTGGGTTAAAAAAACAGAAACAAGAGGATAAATAAGGATCTATAAAATGGAAATCTCCAGTTGTCTTTAGCAAACATGCAGAGTTTCTAGATTCTCTTCATTTTTCATCTGTCAGTAAAGTAAGGTTGCTGAAAAGAGTTCTAGGACAGACTTCCAAAGAATTCCAGTGGCAGGAGAGAACAACCTAACATCTCTGTGGTTTTACTCCTTGTACCATAGGATACAGAATCATGAACAAGTGTGGAGTATGTAGCTCATGCCATTGCACCATAAAGAGGCTAACCATAACCTTTTTGGATGGTAGGAATCCCAATCTATAAAATTCCCATTAGGTGTTCATTATATTCTCAAATAGATACTTTCTGATAACATACAATTCTATAACACTTATAAAGTACTATTCAATTATGTGATATATTAATTAAAAACATATAAAACACATTATTTCTTTGACTTTGGCCCACAAATACAATTATTAGTCTGCCAATCTCAAGAGAGTAAATATGAAAAATCAGGATTATTTTCTACTTACCTGCTATATGTTGTTCATTATGAAACATCTCCTTTGGACACTAATCCAGATGGAGCAATTTCAAAACACATTTATTTATTATGTTAACTAACTATTTCTGCACAACTGGAGTTCAGACAACTTCTTAATTTTCTGTGGACTTTTAAACTTTTCTATAACTGGCATATGTCATCTACCTAAAAAATTTCCCAGAATATTTTATAGTTCTTAAAAAGGTTCAGCAGTTCACTATGACCTGAATTATTCAGGTCTGTGACTGCAGCCCAGAACCATCTATTAATATCAATGTAAACAGATCAAGGTGCCCTGAAGGGCACAACACTTTGTCCTATATCAGTGTTTCTAACTCATCCTCAAATAGTACAGTGTATTGGCCAAGTGTAAAGAGTGTAAAGTGTAAAGGAGATATACAGATTTATTATGGATTTTATACATACTGATCTGAGCCTCATTAATAACTAATACAAAATGAGGCAAAATGTTACTAGATTACTCTTAGCCTGAAAAAAGCACATTTCCAGGGCGCTTATTAGAAGTTACTGAGCTTAAGACTAGATTGGATAAAGTAAGAAACTAGGACTCAGAAGACAAGTTTTTACATTTGCAGTCAAGATAGTTTCAAAGCACATGTTTTTCTACCTTATAAAAGGAAAAGAACAATATGAGATGATGATGACAAACTGGGATGTTGGAACAATACATTTTCAGTGTCATTGTCAGGATAAAATGATACAGTGTGTGTGGACAGAGCCTGTAAACTGAAAAATATTACAAAAAATGTTACTGACATTATCCATAGGATTTTAAGCTTCTCAGACCAGGAATCATAGTTTTCATTTTTATAACCCATACCATACCTATCACAACTGTAGGTCTTAATTAAAAAAGTCTTAATTACTTTTTAAAATGAGATATAATAAAGTGATGTGTTTCCCTCTTTTTTTCTTTTGATCCCTGAGATAAAATGCAGATTTGTGAATATGCCTTTTATAGCTGGCGTTACTCAAGCTGTATTTTATATTTTTATTTTTCCTAATCCTTTTTTAAGTACATACACCTACTACTTAAACATACTAAGACTTGATCATCCTGAGAGATAGCTAGGAAAAGTGAAATAAGTTGAAAGTCAGATATACTCAAGGAAAACTGAAAGACAATTTATATTATATTATACAATTTATTATGCTTATGATAATGCTCAATTTAATTAATCTATCTGGAAACATTTATCACAGGCTTGCTGTACACTCAATGTTGTGCTTCACATAATCTAATCTCCAGGGTCTGTAAGAGTATCCTCAAGGATTTTACAGTTTAATTGTGGAGTTATGACTGTAGTGTTAGAAACAGTTAGTTCAAGTACAGTGATTCCAAAAGACTTGAACACTTTTGGAAATGTGTTAATCAGTAAGTGAGGTTTATAAAAACATGTAGTCAAGACCAAATTGTAGTACAGGTTCTACATACATATTCTGTAGAGGGCCAGATAGTAAATAGTTTAGATTTTGGGGGGCAGACACTATCTGTTGCAAATATTGAACTCTGTTGTAGTTCAAAAGCATCCATAGCCAATACATAAATTAATGGGCATAGCTGTATTCCAATAAAACTTTATTTGTAATAACAGCCAGCAGGTGGATTTGGAGCAAGGGTCGCAATTTGAGACCCTCCATTGTAAAGGAATTCTCCCAGCTTTCTCTATAATTTAACAAATGTTCAATATGCAACCCTCATGTCACTAAGGCATGCATCAATCACCTGTGACCCCTCTGTAGCATATTACCTTTGTAAACTGAAATAGCAGCCATGATGAGATTCTTCAATTCTTAAGGCTGAAAAAGAAGGTACAGTATAAATATGAGGTTTAGGAGGTATCTTCTCTGGAAGAAGTTGTAAAGTGAGGAACTAGGGGTCAGGGTGGTTAATGTACAATTCCTTTCAAATCGCCCTGTATAATACAAGCCAGTAATTATTTAAACATGGACTTCATTAGGTGTGTTACAAATAAGTTCCAAATTTGGGTGTAACTTGAACCTCACATAGAGAGCACAACCATTTATTTGGGTTGCTATCAAGCTCTGATTTCTTCAGATTTTCTATAGCTAGACAGGGCAGGACCAGAGCCAGAAAATGAGTATTGTATGAAAGAGAAAAAGATAGACATATATATGTGTGTACATGTATATATTAATATGTAATATGTGTATATGTGTGTGTATGTTTCCATATATATATATATACAGTTGGCTCTCCATATCCACGGATTCCACTAACTGTAGATGAAAAATATTTGAAAAAAAAATGACATCTGTATTAAACATGTACAGACTTTTTTTCTTATCATTATTCCCTAAACCTGTGGTCCCCAACCCCCAGAGCCCATGAACCGATACCATTCTGTGGCTTGTTAGGAACCCAGCCACACAGCAGGAGGTGTGGTCTCTGGTCCGTGGAAAAATTGTCCGTGAAACCGGTGCCTGGTGCCAAAAAGTTGGGGACTTCTGCCCTAAACAATACAGTATAACAACTATTTACATAGCATTTACATTGTATTAGGTGTTACAGGTAATCTAGAAATGATTTAAAGTATACGGGAGGATGTGCATAGGTTATATGATAATACTGCACTATTTTATATCAGGGACTTGAGCATTCATGGATTTTGGGTTCCAAGGAAGGTCCTGGAACCAATCCCCCATGGATACTGAGGGGTAACTATATATGGAAAGAGAGAGAGAGATTGATTGATTAGGGTGAAAGGAAAAGGAAAAGTATATGCTGCATGTTAGATGAGATGCCATTCCATTTTTCTCTCTTGACTTAACAGGATTTGAAATCTTTTTTGTGCCCTGTATTACTCAATCTAATGATTTGGAGTTCACTATTCACCAATGCTTTTAACATACCACACAGATAATACACTGACACCCTTACGGGGTTAATGCTAGGCTGGAATAATTTCTATTCTTACTTTCCCAGAACCTACATCTTTTTGTCAGTTGGCTGATGGTAACATGCCTGTCCAATACTCAATATGGTTTTGGGGAAGAGGTTGAAACAGAATCATACTGGAGCTCTAAATGGCTCCTTAATTGCTTAGAAATGATGAACATTCAGTTTATACATTTTTTATTCAATGGGAATGTAATCCAATGAGGTCTCTAGACAGATTGTTGGCATTTCCATAAGATATGTCAAGCACTGTTGATTATAAAGGTTTGTTGACAGTAATTTTAAAATCTAGAATATTAATAGGAGTATTAGGCAAAATGTTTTTACTTAGATATCATAATTAATTAGAAATTGTTCTTTTGGCCAGACATGGTGGCTCACACCTGTAATCCTAGCATTCTAGGAGGTCGAGGCAGGAGGACTGCTTGAGGTCAGCAATTGGAGACCAGCCTGAGCAACAGTGAGACCCCAACATATCATTTTGCAGAAGAGGTAAGGTTTGTACTTCAGCAATTATTATCCAGAGATAGTATTAGATATATGACCCATAAGAACTAACAGATGCCATGAGAGTTTAAAGGGTGGGGGATGTTCTTTATAGGACAGAGGGATGTGAGCAAGGACATTTTCATGGAAAAGACCTTCAACTTTCAATGAAGTATGGAATTTAGAAAGCAAAGACTGGAGGCCAGAAAAAGGCTAAGACATAGAACAATAGTATGAGTTAACGCGTAGCAGTGGTGCCATGTAAATTCATGGCTTAGTAAGATAAGTAATCCTGTTTTGACCAGACTGCTTAAACAAAAGAATCCTACAGTGGATGAATGGGATATAAGGCTAAACAGGCATAGCCAGCCTTAAGGGGAGGGCACCAAAAGCTAAGCTGAGTCGATATTGGAATTTCTAAAATTTCTCCTAGCAATCATAGTTCATCACGATCCTTTAATGCAGTTAAAAGACTTGTATTTAAAGATATAGTACAACCATGACTTACCCATCCAGTCCCCTAAACGAATAACATACATACCACGATTTTCTACAAGCTAGAAAAGCAGACATTCAGACTTGAACTCGTAGCTTTAACTTTGGTGCCTTCCTTTCCCTTGTTTCTGACATCTAATAGACACTGTTGGGAAACATTCATAAATGTCATGTTCAGATTAGTACTGCTACCTGGAAGGCATTATTTCAAATGGTAATATGAGTATTTCTTGTCTCATCTCGTAAGCGATGTTATTAGGATAGTTATCCATGTCTTGCCAAAGCAAGGGATCAGGAAGATGTTTTAGCCAGTGTAAAAAATAGAATGTGTGATCACAATTCTCTTCTTTCTTTAAATCATTAGTGGTTTTAATCAGACATTTGAGCTGAGTTTAGAGCCATGGACTGCTAGAACTGGAAGGGGCCTTAGTCTGAGCTCCTTATTTTACAGTGGAACAAACAGGCCCAGAAAGGTAAAGCAACTTGCCTCAGGAGACACAGCCAACTTTTTCTAGCACTGGGACTAGAATCCAAATCTCCTAGATCCTAGTGTTTTTCTCATGTCAAAATAGTTACACCACTATATCTCATTAGTTTTGAATTAACTTAAAAATAGAGTGTTCAGTAACTTTTCATACTATACAGCAGAGTTTCTCAAACTCGGTACTCCTGACATTTGGACCAGATAATTCCTTGTTGTGGAGGGCTTCCAGTGCACTGTAGCATGGTTACCAGCAGGCCTGGTCTCTACCCATTAGATGCCAGTATCACCCTCTCTCCTCCCATTCTGACAACCAAAAATGTCTCCAGACATTGCCAAATGTACCCTGGGAAGCAAAACTGCCCCCAATTGAGAAATCTGCTATCCAGATATAAGGTCACAGGTACTGTTCTTGGTCTATGGAACATATGCGACACCCTACTCCCACCACCTCCCCTATCCCACATAAACCTCTAGAATAATTCCCTCAGAAAGCCAGTATGACCTAAATTAATGCTACCTAACCTAGGGGGCCTTCTCCTAAGAATCTCACACCTTTAACTTGATAGCACAAGGCTTCTCCAAGGTGCTCTGGTTTCCCTTGGTAGTAATTCCATCATTGGAACCTAGGGTGATATGTTACAGAAGACAGCCTAAAGGAAATGCCAACTTAGTCTTCAAGGACAAATCAGAGCCAGTCAGCTAGAGAATGGAAAATACTTGCAAGGAAGATGGAGCATGTATCTAGAAGCAAGGAGGAAGAACACCTGGCTTCTCCTGGCTACAGTGTCAACATAAGATGAGAAATTAAGCTGGAGAGAAGGCAGGGCCTTGTGGAACCAATTATACCATGCTACAGAGTTGGGGATTGATCCAGAAGATAATTAGAAGCAGAGATGAAAATGTGTCAGACTTGCATTTTAGAAAGACCTGAAGTCCAGGAAATTGCAAACATGGGGATTTAAAGCCAAAGCACAGGACACCTCAAGAGAAACACTTTTTTTCTTTTGAGACATGGTCTCACTCGGTCACCCAGGCTAGAGTGCAGTGGCGTCATCACAGTTCATTGCAACCTCAAACTCCTGGGCTCAAGCGATCCTCCTGCCTCAGCCTCCCAAAGTGCCGGGACTACAGGTGTGCACCACCATACCCAGCTAATTTTTCTCATTTTCTGTAGAGATAGGGTCTTCCTCTGTTGTCTAGGCTGGTCTAGAACTCCTGGTCTCAAGTGATCCTCCCACCTCAGCCTCTCAAAATGCTGGGATTATAAAAGTGAGCCACCACGCCCAGCTTCAAGATAAACACTTGATGTTAACATAAAAGAATAGTCGTTCCAGAGTTCACTCTTGCCTTCTTACACAAGGAGGGGAGGGATTCTCCTCCTAGGACCAATGATGACACAAAGACTGGCAAGAAGAGGCACAGCCTCTTCCTCCACCCAGGAATGTGAGAGGGGGAAACCTCTGAACACCAAGGCAGGAAGAACTTTTTCTTCTAGAAGCTAAGACTTCACAGAGAGGTTGAGCTTCCCATCATCCCAATTTCCTACTTGAAATTCAGAATATATTTTTTCCCCAGAAAGAAAAAAAAATGCTATATTTTGCTATTTTCAAATATATGATTCAGCCAATCTATGGATTAAAGGTGTTTTGTGTATGTGTGTGTGCTTATATGTGTGTATTAGCTATTGAACATGTTGTTTCTGTGAAAAATTAATTACAGATTGACTTTCAGAACATAATCCATTTGCCAGCTGTGGACTGTGCATGCCTATGCAGAGAAAGTATAAGCACTAATGACAGCAGCAAAATGCACCAGCCAAGTTTCATAGCTCTTACAACTCTTCCATATAGAAGGGACTCTGGGGCTATTTAAGAGCAATGCAGCTGACCACACGACATGCAAACAGAAGCAAGCTCTAGGCGGCTGTTCAGGCCCTGCCTGGGCTAAGCCAGTATTACATGAAGCTCCAGTAGCTATCCCAGGGCCTGGGACATAGGAGGTGCTCCATCAGTGATTGGGAAAGTGAACTAGACGCATTGAAATGGATCTCCATGCATATGCCTCCTGGCTAAATGAGACTTAGAAAAAAATGCTGGTTCAAGAAGGCTCTGAGCTTGCATGCACAAGCCAGGGAGGAAGGAACAACACGGAATAGCCCAGAAGGACAGTCAAAGAAACGTAGAAGACCGGGCGCAGTGGCTCACACCTGTAACCTAGCACTCTGGGAGGCTGAAGCAGGAGGATCCCTTGAGCTCTGGAGTTTGAGACCAGCCTGAGCAAGAGTGAGACCCTGTCTCTACCAAAAATAGAAAAAATTAACCAGGCATGGTGGCATTCACCTGTAGTCCCAGCTACTTGGGAGGCTGAGGCAGGAGGATCACTTGAGCCCAGGAATTTGAGGTTGCTGTGAGCTAGGCTGATGCCACTGTACTCTAGCCCAGGCAACAGAGCGAGATTCTGTCTCAAAAAAAAAAAAAAAAAAAAAAAAAAAATTGAGGTAGAAAGTCCTTGTACCTGTGCTCATGGGATAGAAATGCTTTCCTTTTAGGGGTAGAAGCTAACATGGACATGAGGTTGTCTTGATTAATTCCCAATGTCAGTAAGGGGGGGTCAACTTAAGTAAACCAATGTTAGTACCATGTCCTATTACATATTTAAGAGTTGATTTGCTGATTTGCAGCTGAAACATGGTGGCCTTCTTTCCTCTGATTCATCCATTACTCAGATGGCCCTGGCTTCCTAGATTTCTTAATAAAATTCCAATAGTTTTCATTAGCAGCCATCACATCTATCAGAATTTTTCAAAGTGCTTCTTTTTGCCTTTCACTGCTGAAGACCTATCTCTAGCCTCTCCCAGTTCCAACCCACCTTGATCCCTGAGGGCAAATTTACTTTCAACAATGCTTTGATTAGGTTACACCCCCTTTCAAAATTCTTTCACCACTTCCCAATTCCCAGGGGAATAAAGTCCAAAACCCTAGCCTGCCTTTTAAGGCCCTGTGGAGTTTTCACCTGTATATTTGCCCCACCCTCCAATACTCTTGCATACATGGTATCCTTAGGGTGCCCTAAAAAGGCTATTCTCACCCCTGCCACTGTGCTTTGCTCACGCTGCCCTGAATTCCTCAATTTCTCCCTCTCTACTTTAAAAGAACATCTGTGAGTCTGAGTACTCTCAGTGAAGTAGAAGTCTTAGCTCATTTCCGCCCATTCCCTGCTCACTCCTCTCCATTTCTTGCAGGGAATTATTCTATGCATTCCTGGCTTCCTTGTGAGAGGGGTTCTCCACAATGATGCCGCCCACCCCCTAGCTGTGAGCAGTACAGGACAAATAAACAACTCCAGGCCCTAGAAAGATGCCTGCCACATCCTGGGCGCTCAACAAATACCTATTAATGTTATTGAACAAATTCAAGATATGTGATTTTTGTACTCGTAAGATTACCACCTACTTTTATAGTAGGTTTCTGGTAGGTTCATGAAAGAGTTAAAATGTAGAGAAATAGTTAGGAAGGGGCCATTCTCTGCACCTGTGCTCTGACAGGGCAGGAGTGGTCGCTGGCCAGCTAATAAAGACTCATAATTCGGCTTAATTTGG